>JANEYF010001474.1:0-284581 GCA_029963845.1 Rhamnusium bicolor | reverse complement strand
TTTCAGTTTTTACATAAAACACAATTTCGATACACTTTTCCTATTATTGTGCCGCAAAAAAACTGAAAAATAGAAGATAAAACACAAAAAATTTCCTGATAGGAACGAAATCAAAACAAAACAAAATGTCAAATCTCAAAAAAGATTGAGAAATGACAACTTTTGACAGAATAAAGATGAAGAACAAAACACAAAATTCTGTGGTTGTTGTTATTTAATAGTGTTTGTTTTCAACCTTCGTTTGGTCCGTTTTACAGTGTTTTTTCATTAGTAACAGTAATAATGAACTAGTCAATGTTAATATTTACGGTAAATGTCAAATACGTCGGCTGTTTGTATGCGGAACGTTTTCCAAATAGGAATGAACCAAATGCCATATGATTTGTAACTCTTGTGCAACGATCACACGATATTTGTCAGTTACGACCCCGTCGAAGACATGATATGAGGTCCTGCTATGCCTTTCAACGCTGAAGGAAACATTTTAAATTTGGTAGAGGACAATCCAACTTTAAGAATGTGTGCATTCATTCGCTAAGCAAACCGTACGTCTAATCGGATTGTATGGTGCCCTGTGAGGAAATAAACTATATCCATTTTCATGTAAAAAGAGTTAATTAATGTTCTACAGCAACAAGATTTTGTGTGTTAAAGGATGTGGCAACATCGAACAGTGATTGTGCCATATGATGTATTTGACACACGGTCATTCAACTTCGATTCCAGCAGTTCTCAACATGTTCGCACTTTTTTGTTGAGAAAGGTCAGTTATTTTTTTCTAATATTTAAGGTTTTCTTATGCACTATACGATTTATTATATCAAGATGTACTTATCCTTAAAAAAAATAATTCCCAAGTTTGTAAACACCCTGTATATATATATATATATATATATATATATATATATATATATATATATATATATATATATATATATATATATATATATATATATATATATATATATATATATATATATATATTTCGATTTCCCAATCACTACAAAATTGTCCAAATTCTCTGCTTTTAAAATTCGTCGCATTATCTGTACAGACTTGTGAAGGGATACCATGTCTACTGAAGTTAATCTTACAACATTCAATCAATTTAGCTGGAGTTAAATCTTTTAACATGTTCACTTCCAAGAAATCAGAGTAGTGATCAACCATCACTAGAAATTTTGTTACCTTTCCTCGGTAATAAGTTGTAAGAACATCCATTGAAACATATTGAAAAGGATATTGTGGAATTTCATGTGTTATCATAGGTTGCTTTTGCTGTAAATCTTGATGTTTGGCACAAATTTCATATCCTCTTACTTTATTAATGATTTCGGTAGCCATTCCCGGCCAGAAGATATTATTTTTTGCACGTTTGAGTGTAGCTTCCACTCCACTATGACTCACATGAACTTTCTGAATCATTAGTTTTCTAAGAGCATATGGAATTAGGATTATGTCTCCTCTAAAAATCATTCCATCCTGTATGGAAAGCTCATGTTTATACTGATGATAAATTTTTAAGCTATCAGGTAAATCCTTTATATGACTTGGCCATCCTTGAACAATACATTCCTTTAGTTTATTCATATTAACATCTTTACAGATCTCTTCTTTTATGTTTTCTATTCTTCTATCAGCTATTTTGAAATATTTATTACTATTTATACTCTCAAATGACTTAAAAATGTATGTCTTCACAGCGCCATCTTTATTACCTAACGGGGCTCGAGAGAAGGTATCCACCACTACGTTGTCTTTCCCCTGAACATAAACCAATTCAAAGTTGTATCGCTGAAGTTGCATTAACATCTTCTGTAGTCTTTTCGGGGTGCCAAGCAACGGTTTCTTGACATTATTGATCAGCAGCTTGTGATCAGTCTTTATTAGAACTTTGTTACCTATTATGAATTGTTCAAATCTAGAACAACCATATATTATAGACAATAGTTCCTTTTCAATCTGTGCAAAATTCTGTTCTGTCTTTGTGAGCACACGTGAAGCATAACCAACGACACCATTTTCTTGAAATAGAGCAACTCCCAAACCATAACTGCCTGAGTCACATTCCATGATAACAGGTTGGTTAATATCATAATATTTCAAAGGTTTTATATCAGATACAATTCTTTTAATTTTGTTGAAGTCTTCCTCTATTTTTGTTGTCCACATCCATTCTTTGTTTTCATGAGCTAACTTTCTTAATAAACCTATTTCCGTACTCAAATCTGGAATATATCGGCTCAAATAAGTTACCATTCCAATAAATCTCATTAGTGATTTCTTGTCAGTGGGAGTTGGAAAGTCTTCTATACCCTGTGTCTTCGATTCGTCAACCCTCAGTCCATTTTCGGTTAAATAATGCCCATAGTATTTAACAGATTTTTGACATAATTTAATTTTGTCTAAATTCAGCTTGCAATTATATTCGGTTAACCTTTTGAACAATTCCTCTAGGTTTCTGTTATGATGTTTTAAGGCTTCAGCTTCAGTGTCTCCACATCCGTATATAACAATATCATCTGGATATTGGATCTCTAAGGATTGACAACCAGTTCGTAGAAAAATCTACAGAGTAATTATTGGACACATATTTATCACCGTTTTTGTAATTATGGATTCCTTAAGGTTTTTCTTGTATTTATCACTTTCTTTTTTCCAAAACTTGCAAAATCCCACTTAAAGGTGCATTTACAAACAATTCACTACAGGCACAATTTACTAACAGATTTTGAATTGTGCCGAGATTTATAAGTTAGCAGCTGCCATCTGTTGACGTTTTTTAATATTATTACAAATTCAGTTTGATTAAATAAATAAAATTATTTAACACAATTCCTAAAAACATCATATTTTCTAATACCAAAAGATCTAACCTTTAAATTTTAAATCACAAATCGACTTTAAATATAAAACAATAAATTTGTATCGTTTTACGCATGCGTAATTTGAAATTCATGCCGCAATTGAAGTGAATATTTGTGATTTGCAAGCATCCAATTCAAACTTCAAGTGCAATTCAAGGTCGTGCCGACTTAAAATTTTATTATAAACAAATACATTCAACCAAATATGCTTAAAATCCAATTTATAATCGACCAGCAAAATGTGCCCCCACCGAAGTAGTTGTAAAAGGTAATGTGATTGTTATTTCACACGCGTATTCATATTTTTGATTTTTCAAATTTTCCCTTCCTAGCATAATTCTTGTGCGGTAATTTTAATGTCGGTAAGTCATCTAAACCTTTCAATGCACGACTCGCCGAATACAATAATTATGCTAGAAAAGGAGAATTTGAAAAATCTAAAATGTTAACACGCACACAGAAGAGCAATCACATCAAACTACATACAATAATGCAGATAGCACGTGTAGCATGTAGCATTTACTATGTGATGTGTACACCTACGTGGCACTTAAATTACTGAAAACATTGAATAAAGTTGAGAAACCATTAAAAAATATAATAAAAGTAAGGTGTAAACTATCTATTGCGCTAAATTTGTTCGGAACAATAAACGACAATGAACTAAAACACTAAAAATTACGAACAATCTAAAAAAAAAAGCAAAAAACAGCATGTATTTATTATAAATGTTGTACATACCTTGCTCCTAAATCTCCATTTATAAAACACTTGACACAAACATCCAATTTCTGAGAATAAATTAGCGAACATTTAGGTTGCACTAATGTGAATGACTGATAATGTGGTCACTTTATTCGATGCATTTACTTCTGATGACTAAAGAGGATCGAATGCAATTTTAAAATTGTAATTAATTTATAGTTCCATGAGGTTCAGACTTAGTAGGTGTTATGACGATAAGAAATATGAAGAATATTGACATGATTTTGCTTATTTTTGTCATATGGAGAGAACCACTGTGCGCCGTAGCGACCCTTTTTTCTAATGTTAAGAAAAGTGCGTCACACTAGTAGTAGTAGCAGTAGTAGTAGTGGTTGGGGGCAGTTGAAACTTGGTAAGTAGACCACAAACGTGCCCTTTTACCTACCCCCTCCCGTCTCTTCGACAATTTACTCTAGCTGCTCCCTCTTCAAACCCCCTCGACCCTCTGATAAAGGTGAGAATGTCGTTCCCCACATTCCTGAAAAAGTGCTGACCTTGTCCTAGGAGACCAGATCATTTTTAGGGCTGTCTGGTTGTCAGCGCATATGTATATCTTGTGTGATTACAATTCTAACGAAAAAGAATTTTTAAAAGCAGTTAAAATACATTAAATACATGGTGTGCCAATTTTAAATAAAAAGTCTTGTTTTATAAAAAATAACGTACAAATATCAATCATTAAATCTGAAAAAAATTAATAAAACATTTCAAAACTTCAATATTGCACCTCGTAGCTGTTTAAGATTGTATTGTTTTAACAGCAGAAATCAATAATACGTTTTCAAAATCACCTTAACTATGATTATATTTATTTAAAAAGCATTATATAAAAATTATTTAACAATTTAAAGTAGAGATGTGTGGCGAGACAAGTCCATCAGACATGGCTGGAAAAGTGGATTGGTCTGAAGCACTTTCCAATGCGTAAAACAAGGATGCGCAGTAAATTACGCAAACAGCGGTTGTAAGTGTTGAGCAGGGTTGCCAAAATGTGCAATTTATCGCTACATTCAGGGAAATATTTATCTTTCTTGACGATAAAACTAAAAGAATTTTTGGATAAATATATGATAACTGTAACAATAATTGTAATAGTTTAAAGATGTGAACTATTTAATGTTAAAGGCCATAAACAATAATAAAAATAAAAAACCTTAAAGAGGTTAGCCAATTTCGACAATCTGGCAACACTTATTTAAATTTTAATCCTAAGATTAAGAGCACTAGATCAACAATATATTTTTTGACTATTTATTGAAACTGCGTAATAAAGTAAAAGTCAAATCATGACAATAAAATCGACAATGTGGAAATATTTTTGCCAGGACTGAAATTGAGATAACACACTATTAGGAATTAAAATAGTGGGTTTATCACTTTTTTCACATCACTTTTAAATTTATTTAAGTTTAAATGTTTCAAATCTACCTAATTGGTTGGATTAATTGCCGTTTCAATATAGGTATTTTATTTTTGAGGTTAAGTCTAACTTTCTTTTCTGACTAGTTAGGACAGTACGTAGAAACGTGTCCAAATTTTACTTTTCTCCTCATTTCTAACATAAATATATGAAAAAAAATTTTGATTAATATACATTTTATTTTGGTATAGAATGGAATTTTTTTGACTTACCGTTTCGTTAACAGCTGGCGCATTTTTCGATTCTGATTTAGAATATAAATTTGTGTCTGTGGCATCTGATATGTCAACTTTCTTTTCCGACGAATTAGATAACAAGGTGCTCTCAAAAATGTTCTGATTGTCTTGATAAGAAATACTGTTGCTATCTATGTTTTCTTGATTTGACGTATCCAGCAACTCCTTGTTATTACTACTGTTACTAAAAGAAAAAAAAAAATAGAACAATTATATAGGGTGCCGTAATAGTGCGTCCAACTTCGATAACACGAGTTCTATGATAGAAATTCAATTAAAAAACATAAGTAAACTAGATTAAAAATCCATAACCGGGAATTATTTTTCAATATACAGGGTCAGCCAAGACGATTTTACAGGGTCACGTGCCTTTTTTTGAAATGAAATAACACGTACATCAGTACATTTTTTGAAGCCTCTTTCTAGTATCCTTCCACCCCCATATTATTATTGACTATCTCTAAACCAATTGGATGTAATGATCTTTCTTTGTTGAAATAATGCCATCTGCAGATGTACCTATATTGAAAAAAATCACGTCACAATTATGGATTTTAAGTAAAAATAATATTAATACCAGTTACGAGACACCTGTGTCAAGTTTTTGAATCATTTTCACTTCCTAAAAGTATACAAGGTGACCAAAAATGATTTTCAGTTTGGAACTTTTTGAACTGAATTTTCTCAATTTTTTTCAAATGGAACACGCTGTATTTGGCCATACGATGCAGAACTGAAGAACGAACATTTCTTGATGTACAGCTGCCGCAACAGTAAGGTTTCCAATCTAAAATTTTAAATATTTTTTTCACAGCTTAGCTGCTGGACTATATCTGTTTATCTGAATGAATGCAATGGTTATACGCAGGGAAGTAATTTATCGCCTATCTTTAAATTATGTTCGTTACAGAAGAGAGAAAGGATCAAATCGCAAATGACCTGGAAACCTTTATGTTACGGTAGCTGTTCATCCTTATGGCTATATGTAACCATTTTCGATTTATTGGGCAATAAGTGCAAAATTCAAGAATAAACTTAAAAAATTGGAGGTTTTTGCAAATAATTCAACAGAAAAAAAATGTAATAAGTGCTCCACATGTTGCTCATTTTGATTGATACACATCTCTATGTGCCTTTAGAATGAGTTATCTACTGTTCTTAAAATTGCTAGTATGATATTTCTAAAAGCAATTTTCTTCAAGTATTCCCATAAAAGGAAATCCATTTTAGTAAGATCTCGGGATTTTAGCAAGCCATTTAGTGGGACCATTTCTTCCAATCCATTGAAGTAGGTAGATATTATTTAGGTGGTCCCTTACTGCATTGAAATAATCTGGTGAAGCACCATCTTGCTGGAACTACATCTTATTTCGGATCCTTTCAGGGAGATTCACTAATACACAAGTATTAGTGAATCAGATAATTCTCTAAAAGATAAATAGCTCCAATCAACATATTATCAAATTAATGTGGTCCTATTACATGTTTTCCAATAATTTCTCCACAAACGTTTATGACCAACTTGCCCAGAAAAGTGAGGATTTTCCGAAGCATAATAATGGAAATTGTGCCTGTTAACAAATCGATTTTTATAAAAAAGTTGCCTCATCAGTGAATAAAACATTATTGAAGAAAGTAGAATCTGTTTGAATTTTACCTCTGGCCCAATTACAAAACTCTAGACGCTTTTGAAAATCATCATCACTTCGTTCCTGGTGCACTTTAATCTGATATGCATCAATTTTTTTTTTAAGATTTGATCAACAGAACGTCTACTTATTTCGACTAATGAGCTCACTTCCCTGTGACTAATATGGGGATCCTCAATAGTTGCCAGCACCACAGATAACTCATTTTCTTCGTCAACATTTTTTATTCGTTCACTTTATTTATATTGTTATTGCCAGTTTCCACAAATCTATCAAGCAGATTTTGGAAGCTTTTAACTTCAGGGAGCCTTCTTTCAAGATACAGTGATAAATTCTATTGGCAAACAATTTCTTTCCAAATCAACATAAGTATTTAATCCAGGAAATAGAAACTCTAAAAAATTTAGTTCTTCAACTAGAAAGAAGGATAGGAGGATAAGAATAAAAATTAATCCGATACTACTATTCCAGTGCCATCTTCAAGCAGCATGTGAAACGAGGCAGAAAATAAGAACAAAATCATTACTTGCGATAAGCCAACAAACAATAAAAGTCAAAAAAGTCATTCTTCTGCAGTAAAAACTGTACATAAAGAACTACAAACACGATTACATCAAGTTAATGCTATTAAAAATTCACAATCAGTCACAAAAATTCAACATAGTTCTGTGACCACGAATAATGTAAATAAATCTAAAAAAATTAAACCAGTTTTAGGCACGAATACTAATTAGGATGCTAAAATTTTTTAGATACAAATTTTCGTCAACCAGCCTTGACGTCTTAGAGTTTTCAGGTTTAGCCTGTTTAACTCTAAAAGTTTCTTAGCTCTTGATTTCAAAGGGTATTTTATAAACGCTCTCGAATGAACTAATCCTGGTAACTCTTGCCAATACTGGAGAGTTTTCCTTTCAGCCCAGGTTGAGATAGCCATCTTAGCAGTACTATAAGATATGCCAAGTATCGGTTCTAGTCCGATGATTCGTGATACCGTTCCTTCTCTGGCCAAGAAATCGGCTATTTCGTTACCTTCCATACCAGAGTCACTTTCTTGTTTTTGCTCAGATGATTTAGAGCCTTCTGGCAATTCCATACCGTTTTAGAGTTACACCGGTAGGAGCCAAGAGCTTTTATAGCTGCTTGGCTATCTGAGAAAATTGTTATCGATCTGCGTGTAAGATGCATATATTCCAGCCTTCGTACACACAGTTCAATGGTATCAACGTCAGCCTGAAAAACAGTTGCATGAGTACCTAGGCTTGAAGATATCCTCACCCTTGGTCTGTAGCTATGTACTCCGGCTCCTGTTCCCTCGGGAGTTTTGGAGCCGTCTGTAAACCGGCAACTGTCTGCCCTCAGTAGGTCAGCTTTATCCCGATCCCACTCATCTCTTTCCTGAGAAAGGATCTTGAAGGTCAGCTCGTAGTTGGTCATGGTAGGCATAGTGTCCGAGGGCAATACTGTGACTCTCTGTCATCCAGCAACCTGTTCCGCTCCATGATACTAGTCTGCGGCATATTAATGGCCGCTTGTTGCAGTCTGTAGGTTGCCCACCTGGCCTCTCTCTCTAAATATATATGAAGAGGGGGTAAATCCAGGAGGATTTCCATTGCAGCTGACGGTGTGGTGCTAATTGCTCCCGTTACGGTCATGCATGCTAATCTCTGCAGTCCAGAGAGTTTGGCTTTGGCCGTCCGTTGTGATCCCTTCCGCCACCAAACAATGGTTCCGTATGTTATCATTGGTCTGACGACTATGATGTAGATCCAGTAAATTTGTTGGGGACCCATGCCCCAGGATTTACCACAAATAGGACGGCATGTCCATAAGGACAGCTTTGCTTTGTGGATTACCTTTTACAGATGGGAGTTCGAATTAAGTGATCTATCTAGAGTGATTCCTAAATATTTCACCTCCTCCGCAAATGGAATAGTTTCACCCATTAAGGAGGGAAGTCTTAAATCCTCCAGCTTCCTTTTCCGGGTGTATGGTACTATTACTATTTTTTGAGGGTTTACAGATATCTGTTCCCTGTCATCAGTTACTCACTGCATCCAGTGTCTCTTGAAGGGTATTCGATATTACTCCTTCAGAGTTTCCTCTGACTACTATGACTAGATCATCTGCATATGCTAGAACCTCAACCTCCCACAGTGCGAGAATAGCCAGTAGGTCGTCCACAAGAAATAATCACAAAAGGGGGGAGAGAACCCCACCCTGCGGACATCCTCTTGTGGCACTAAACCTAACGGTTTCTCCCTGTAGAAACGTTGTTATGGTCCTGTTTGATAGCATAGCACGAATCCAGTCGCCAATAGTAGGCTCAATTCCTCTGGCAGCTACTGCTGCATATAAGGAGTCAGGCAGTGCATTATTAAATGCTTCTCAATGTCGAGAAAGGCTCCCACCGCAATTTCTTTCATTTGAAGGGATTGGGTGATCTTCTCGACTAGGTTGTTAAGTGCTAGTTCTATTGATTTTCCTGTCTTATAGTCGTGCTGATGGGTATTGAGGGGGTGATGATTCAGGATGTTCCCCCTGATATATCCGTCCAGTACCTTCTCCAGGCCTTTCAAAAGAAAATATGTCAGGGTTTAAGCGATTTAGGGCTTGGTTCTTTCCTACCCATTTTTAGTATATATACTACCTTATCCGCCCACCAACTGGATGGGATATAGTTCCATACCAACTAGCTCTGAATAATTGAATGAGGAATGGGAGCAATATTTCCAGTCCACTTTGTAGTAGAGCTGGGAAAGCTCCGTCCTCTCCTGGCGATTTGAATGGTTGGAAGGATTTGATGGCCCACTCAATTGCCGGTAGTGTGATCACCTTTTTATCTGTCAGTCAATCATTTTTATCAGGTCGTTTTAATTGATCTTCTGATGGTGACAGCTGTTGGTTATCCAAATTCAAGCACCCTGAGAAGTGGTTTTGTGCTAGGAGCTGTAAGGTTTCCTTTCCAGAGTCCGTATATGAGCCATCCGGTCGCCTTAACGAGCCAAATTCCCACGTCAGCTCTCTGGAAAGAATCTTGTGGATTCTAGTACTGTGAGGTAGGTCAGTTATACCCTCACAGAATATCCTCCAAGATTCCCTTCTTGCTTTTCTTATTTTTTTGTTATAGTCCCTTAGATCGGATCTATATTGGTCATAGTCGCCCGAAGCTTTAGCTCGATTAAAGAGGCGTCGAACTTCTTTTGTCATTTTATCCAAATTCTTGTTCCACCAAGACGCGCCTCTATTGTCCTTTTTTGTCTTCAGTGGACAGTTTTCATTGTACGCTGAGACAATTGCGTTGCAGATCTGTTCCGCCGCAATTTCAGTCTCATCACGATTCCTGATTGTGGTGATAGTGGATTGAAGGTGAGACTGGAGGGAATGTTTGTATCCTTCCCAGTCTGTGCATTTCGGATCCCGATATGTCAAATTACGTCTTGGACCAGCTTCTATATTGAATAGAATATGTTCGTGATCTGAACACGAGGGTTCAGAAGATACTTTCCAATACTTGTTGCTCAAGTAGTTTAAGCTGATTGTGATATCTAATACCTCGTTCCTATTTCTGGTGACAAAGGTTGGTTCGGAACCAATGTTAATCACAGTTAGTCCTTCACCTAATAAGTATTCAAAAAGTGACCCACCTCTTTGGTTAATGTTCGTGCTCCCCCCCCACGCTATGGTGGGCATTCGCATCACATCCAATAACCAGGTGGATATTGTTCTTTTTGCTGTCGGCGATTAACTCCCGCCCTGCAGCCGGAGAAGGTTGGTCTGCAACTCTATCACCAGGGAAGTAGGCTGAGCAGACGATTATTTCCGTCTTGCTTCCTTTCCGAGATCGATTCCTGGACGGCTACAACGTCTTGGGTGCAGTAACCTGTAAGTACAAAATAGTTAATGTTATTTCTGATCAAGATACATGCTCTGGATCTTTCATCAGAGCCGATTTCTATTACCTTACCAGAAATATTTCCCAGGCCGCTTACTCGGCCTGTGTTACTTGTCCAGCGTTCCTGGAGCAAAGCGATGTCGATTTGCTCTTACTTAAATCTTTTGCCGAAGACGTATGTGGCCGCCCTGGCTTTTTGTAGATTCGCCTGTAGACACCTAATATAATATGTCATTGGGTAGTTGATTTGAGGATAGGGATTAGGGATAAGGGTATTAGTTGTGGAAGTGTTGAGAAACGGTTGGGTTAGGTTGCAGGTTTAAAAGAAAGTTAAAGGGGGGTATTTTTTCTCCTCCCGAAAGGTGAATGTTTCTCACTCTCACTCACTCAGGTGGTTTTCTCTGGGTTAGGGTTCCCCCGCCGTTACCCTCTTCGAAGATGGTTTAATTCCACTCTTCTTCAGATGGGGTTTATTCGGGAGGGATTTTCCTTTCCCAGATGTTCCCTGTCGGGACTGTTCGTTCCTCTTGGGAAGCGATTGTAGTTCCCTTTTCCCTGAGGGCGTTCCTGCCACCGCTTTCTTGTCAGAGGGGTCTTTACCTCCTCTGACTTTTGGTCGGAATTAGATTTGTCCAAATCCGCAGAAGGGTCTGAAATTCAGTCCCTCCAGTGTAATCATGGACGCTTCATCTACTGAGAACGTCCATATTTGACCAGGTCCCGATTCCTCCCGGTGTAGTACGGTCCACTCCCCGGTGTTCAGACTGTGGTTCATCTTCCTCAGCCTGTTCAGCACTACCTCGGAACAGTCAGTTACCGGGATATAGACATGAGGTTTGGGAAGGTCCTTCCCCTGCACGAATTTAAGACGCGCTCCTTCTCATGGATGGAGGTGTTCTGTGACACTCCATCCACAAGGCGCTCGTCCCATCTGCACAGGTGATGAGAAGCCAACCAGGCCGTTGTGTGCAGCCTAGGAACCTCACCTGAGAACCCTCGTCTGGGATTGCCTCTACAGCTTGCATTATTGCCTGCTGTAGTGCTCCCATCTGTGTGCTAGTTAGGGTAGCCGTTGGGTAGCTGGAATGGATTAGGCCCACTCTGACCCCCTCAACAGCTTCCCTAAAAAGAGGTTTTACAGCTCCACCTTCCCGGCGCAGACGCTTACCGGTTACAGCTTGCTTAGAGGTTTGTTGCCCTCGCTCTGGCTGCTGTTCGGTTGGCCGTTGCTCCAACACGTTGCTTAAGGCGGTTTCGTATGGTATTCCGCTCTTAAGTAAACGACCAAGGCGTCTTCTTGCAGCACCTCCAGTCGTTTTCTCTTAAGGGTGAGTTCATCCAATTCCTTGGATACCTCCTCATCCCCTGAAGTTCTCAATTCTCCAGCCCTTAGAGACGGGAACTTTCACAGCTCCCGCTCCTGGTCCGATGAAATTGTGCACATCTCCTACTTTCATTGCTAAAACTATATTTTTTCCACCAAAAGTGAAATTGAACAGATTCCTAGAAACTTACCAAATAAAAAATTTACAGGCCTAGATAAATACCAGTTAAATTAATAAAACAGTGCAGTAGTGAATTATCAGAGGTTCTTGCTGAATTAATAAATTTGTCCTTCTCAACAGGACAATTTTCTTACACTCTAAAAAATGCAGCTGTTATTCCTATATTTAAAAAAATGGTGACCAATACAATCTCGAGAATTATCGAGCCATATCACGAGTATATTTTCCAAAATTTTCAAAAAGATTGTCTATAACAGAATTTTAACTTTTGTAAATGAAAATATTTTAACAAAATCCCAACACGGCTTCGGACCAGGGTTTTCAACTAAATCGGGCACTATTAATCTAATTCAATATTTATATCAAAAAATGGATGAAAATCATGTAGTGGCTGTATTATTTGATCTTATTCGTGCATTCGACACCATAGACAAATCTTTTGTATGTGAAAAAATATTCAATATGGGCTTGCACGATCCTGTAAATGAAGGGATAGTCTTTCTTATCGCAGAGAAAATTAATTGTAAAAATATATTACGCGGAATCCGATATATACGATATAAACATTGGAACTCCGCAGGGAAGTGTATTGGGACCTCTAATTTTCTAATAATTTGTGAACGATCTCCCTAATTATATAACTCAGGGCAAAGTTTTCATGTATGCTGATGACACTACAATTGTAGTATCCGAGCAAACCCCTTGATCATTAAATAAAAAATTAATATACTGTTAGAGTAATTTAGTGATTGGTGTGGAAAAAATCATTTGATAATTAATTATGCAAAAACAAGTTGTATTGAATTCAAAAATAGGCACAGAGTGAATGATAATAATTACAGATTTGCATTCAATAATCACATCAAAATAGAAAACTTGGCTTTTTTTCTTGGGAATAACCCTAGACAGTCATTTAGATTGGTGTTACCATATTGAAATAGTATCTAAAAAATTAAATAAAAGTAATAAGCTCCCCTAAAAAATTCTTCATATACTGATGCTCTGCTAAATTTATAATATACTTTTGTGCATTCTCCTATTGCATACAACATAATAATAATGTGGGGACAATCTAGTATTGATAGAATATTTATACTCCAAAAAAAGGATATTTAGGCTCATATTTAACATAGGTTATAATCAATTATGCCGTGAAACATTTAACAAACGTAAAATCTCTACAGTGACATATACACATCTGATGAAGCTCTCGACGTATATTAACGTGAATAAATCCAAATTTCTACACAATGGTGATCTTCAAAATTATCACACAAGAGGGAGAAATTTAATTTGTTTATAGAAACATAACGAAGAACGGTACAAAAAAAATCATCCATACATTCGGGTTCTCGCATTTATAACCTTCTATAGGACGAAATGAAATAATGTAGTTTTAAAGCTAACAAAATGTTAGCTTTAAAAACTTCTTGGAAAAACTATTAACAAATAACCCTTTTTATTCCGTCTATTTACACTGCTTATCATATTTCTAATCTGTATTTGCTGATATACTATTTTTATTTTTTAGTTTTGTTCTATGCATATACCGGATGTAAATGAAACGTGCTCACCCCATCTATTTTCATTGTTTATAGAAATAAACTGATGAAATTTTAATATGTTGTTACACACATAAAATTGCATTAGAGGACAGTATTTTAATTTGTATGCACATCCGGTTTCACCGGAAATTAACCCTTCTTTCTTATTAAAATAGAACAGCCTGTTCTCATCACGATATTTAGAAAACACATCTTTTTAGAATTACAGTGATATCTATAACTTAGCTATTAATTAAGAATTCACAGTAGAAAAACCTAAATTCTGCTAAATAAATAGGTATTATAATGTGGCTCACAAAACGCAATACATAAAGTAGTGTGCTGTGAAAACAATTATCTCAAATAAAGTTATGTTTAAAATAGCTGTAAAAATAGTTATCAAGTAAACAATGGCTATACTACGAGTAGCATTACAGTAAGCGTAATTTAAGTGTACTAGTCACGACAGGTACTTTAAACAAATAATTTATTAGAGATAATTATTTTTGTAGCACACTATTTTATGTATCAGGTTTTGCGTATTACATTATAATACCTATTTTATTTTTTATTTTTTTGAGATTTGATAAATATGTATTTTTTTAGAAAAACCGATTTTCTCACTTTTGAAGGCTCCTATGTAAGAGAGTATTTTCATAAAAGAGAAATTAAATTTTTTGCAATAGTAAGAAACCCAGTCAGAAAATTTTTTTTGTAAACCACAGTACTCTAAATTAAAAATAAAAATTTTCATTAAAAAAAGAAATAAAAATCAAAGAAAAATGTATACTGTTATATTCATAAAAAATCACAGGTATTGTAAACAGTGCGAAATGAAATAGGTACAAAATGTTTTGTTCAATTCCTTCAGAGGACAAAGTGAACTCGTGGGTTAGTGATAGTTACGCCTTAAGTATCGCTTGGGTCCCATGTTCCAATACTAAAATATGTCATAGTCTAAATTTCACCAGCCGCCACTGGCACAAAGGCACTTTTTTTACAACTTATGCAATATAATTCTGTGCCGATAAATTGCAATTGCAATAAAATATTTTTTTAAAAAATCTCTATTGAGACATCTTCGAATAGTTTCCCTTGGCAAGTTCAAATCTACAGAGTGGCTAACTCTTAAACTAGTATATGGATTATTTATAAAGTGATGTAACACAGTCCGGTCATGTCGTCTGTTCCTTCTTCTTACATTATCTTTTAGAATGTGTTTACTTACAGCTCCAGTTTCATTAAATACATTTTTAACTCTAAGAACAGAGCTACTGTTGATAGGGGGACGATCTTGATGTCTATCGTTAAATATTCTGCATACTTCTCTTACACTCCGATCGTTGTCTCCACAAAGACGTATAATTTCAATTTTTTTTTGTACTGACAATTTTGCAGCTATTTTCTAATTTTCTTTCTCGAAAGTATAAATGTAATTTTTGATTTAGAGTTATTTAATAACACTAATTTAGCATAGTTTTATAATCACTTATTTGCATAAATTGACATTTATGCAGTAACAAACTGTCAAAGTCACAGCTTGCTTTTTTATTTTATTTAAATTACATGAATTTTTATTAAGAAAATGATGAAATTTAAGACGTCTGCACCAATAATAAAATATACGATGGGTTATTAACTAAAAGGCAATGTTCTGAAAAGGTTAACGTTTAGTGCGGAATAATGAATGACAATAATAGTAGTCTTTTTTTATGGAAATCTCAATGTGCAAATGTTTTTACATTTTTTACGAAATGAATTATTAGACACAATTTTTGCTTCGTTGCGAATTTATTGAAAAGTCTTGGTCACTTTACCGAGTAGTGTACAGCATACTTTTAAAAACTGATTATGTAATGAACAAAAAAGAAATGCCGTGAATTTTCAAAGAATGCACAATCAGTTTTGCCAAAATTTAATTCAAACAACTTAATCACTTACGAAGAAACTGGATTTTTGGGAGCTTACATCTCAGTAACCAGATAAGTGATCCCACTTAAAATTGATACCTGGGGGTTTTAAATGGTGCTCTTTACAATGATGAAACCGAAATTTAAATAAAAAAATCGCTTATACTTTTCTGAAAAATCGACTTTTCAAACCCCCATAAAATCGTACGCTACTGACATGCATCACATGTTACTAAGTCAAAGAAACACCTTATCGATCTTTGCTTACCACCAAAATCTGAAGTTAATTAAGCATCAATTAACGGGTATGCACGGGTGTTGCGAAATCGAAGAAACTGGATTTTTGGTGGCTTACATCTCAGTAACCAGATAAGTGATCCCACTTAAAATTTATACCCGGGGGTTTTAAATGGTGCTCTTTACGACGATGAAACCGAAATTTAAATAAAAAAATCGCTAATACTTTTTTTAAAAAATCGACTTTTCAAACCCCCATAAAATCGCAAGCTACTGGCATGTATCACATGTTACTAAGTTCAAAGAATCACCTTATCGATCTTTGCTTACCATCAAAATTTTGAAGTTAATCAAGCATCAATTAACGGGTATACAGGGGTGTTGCGATCTTAAGTAGGTCACACTGTATAATATACAATATGCATCTGTAGATGACATTATTTCAACAAAAAAATTGTTACGTCTAAGTGATTGGGAGAATCAATAATAATATAGGGTGAGAAGGAGGCTTCAAAAGATGCACTGATATACCAGGTATTCCATTTAAAAAAAGCACTTGACTCTGTTGAAACGTCTTGGTTCGCCCTGTATATTCGAAAATAATTTTCGGATATAGACTTTTTTATCTAGTTTACTTACGAATTTTAATCAAATTTCTAGCTGTCATAGAACTGGTGTTATCGAAATCGGACGCACATTGCCCCACCTTGTATATCAGTAGTATGATAATTATAATTTTCAAATTTTTACCTTTCATCAACACTCTCCGATATAATTTCAGATATAATTTGATTTTCTTCTATATGGATATTGAAATCTACGTTATCTATTTCCAAAAATTCGTCAAGCTCTTCTGCTTTCACTATAATTTCTACATTTTCATCATATTTATGCTTAGGCCTAAACTTATCCATATCTACATCAATAAATGTAAACTGTTGAACGTCAATTAAATCTATTTGTCCTTCATTATTGGTTCCTTCTATTTCTACATAATTTTTTATTTTCTCCTCTACATTTAAACAGTTAGTTAAAAAACTAACTAGGCTTTGCAAAGTTTCAAGGCAACCTTTACAAATTTCCAACACTTCTGGTCCATTTAAATTCTGAAACGTTAAATATATTAATATTAATCATTGATCAATGTTTAATATATTAGCATGTTAAAACAACTTAAAACAGAGTTATCAAATGTAGTACAAGTTTTATGTTCTTAGGAATACCCTGAGGCTAGTGAAAATATAATTTAATTAAAACATGATATTCTAGAAAACAAGCTGTAAGTATAATGCACAGGGTCCAATTTTATTTCAATGTGTATGAAATTTTAAAAAAATCTGAAATATTGCTTAGTATTTATGCATTTCTAGAAAAAACTAATGAAATAATTATTGGGTATTACATAAGCATTCTTTCAAACCTAACATGACAATAATAATAAATATAGTTTTTATATTTTATACTGTCATTCTTATCTGAATGCGCTGGTAAAAAATTTTAGGCGCATACAATAAATCAAAAATAATAGTTTCAATACATTTTATCATAGAAACTGTTAAAACAACTACTCAATCTAGAAGCAAGAATTGCACTGAATTAAATAATAGTGTTCTTAGTATTCATCCATATCGGTTTGCAGCCAGCCAATTTAATTGTAACTGATCTTATATACTTCAGTTAATAATACTTTTTTATGAATCTGTGAAAATTTAGTGATGGGATAATTCGAATGAATAATAATCGATCATTCGATTATTACAATATCTCGAGAACCCGTGGTGATCATTCGAATGATTTCAGATTTCTCATCACTCGATTATAACTAGTTGTACCGAGAACAACCGACACTCAACTGTATTACAAGACCTAAATCATTCGAATGATTTGAGACTTCATATCTCGGATGGCACAATATACGAGCACCGAGAACTAAAACGATAACCGGTGCGCGGTGACTCAAATAGGTAAAATAATTCAGTGATGGTAATTCATGAGTGACGTTTGGCGGCGCTTGTTTAAATTTAAAATGCACTACAGCTATGAATATTAATACAACAACTATAGTTAAAAATAAAAATAAAGAAAAAATTATACCCGCAGGATACAAGAGACTAGAGATTACAAACAAATAGTGAGAGGAGAGATATATGCTCACCGATCGCAAAATTACAAAACTATCCAGCTTTTAAAGAAAACCTATTGGTGTTTGAATACTACTAGACTTACGAATGAACGTTACTTTTTTTCCTGGTGGAACTTTTGCAACAGGAACCAAACAATGCATTTTTAATTAAGCGCACTAAACAATAACCACAAAATGACAGTCAAAAACTAATAAATACAGAATAAATCTAATAAAACTGACAAATCAGGTAAAATGTACAATAATTAATAAATCCAGTCAAAGCACATCACATAAATAAATCGTCCAAAAATGACAACTGACAAATCGAATCCCAGTGTGGCAACGCGAAATCACTAATTTTTACCAATAATAAATTGAAATGTAACTAGATTGCCCACAGTATGGCGGCCCCCTATACAGAGACATTTTCTCAAGGTCGAGCAATACCAATTGGCGATCCAGATTTATATTAAGAAATTCGTGGTTGGGACTCATTATTTAGCATTGAGTGTTGTATAATTCGAATGACGTATTCCATACTTCTCGAGATTTTAATACAAAACTATTCGAGTGATCGTTCGAATGATCATTCGATTATCAAAATAACTCGAGTACCAATCATTCGATTATCGAAATCATTCGAATATGCCCATGACTAAAAATTATATAGTTACAACTGGCTACCAGAGAACAAAATAATTACACCACAGATCGAAGGCTATGTAAAAACTTATTCCTTCTGTCGGACTTCTATAAAAAGAGGCAGTACTCTCCACAAACCCTCTATTGAAATTAAACCTTATAAATTTAATGTGCAATGCATTGAATGATTCCTTGAATGTACTGCTGGAACCCTAAAAATAAATACAAAAAATCTGTCATTCTATCAGCGTACCATTCTCCAAACATAGAAGATAATATCTATCTCGATAAGTCTAACACCCTCCTAGAAATTGCAAGTCAGATTCACCTATATGTTCGTTGCTGGTGATTTTAATTTTAATATCACTAGTATAAGATAAGCACAAGATGTTTAGATATCATGTACTATTTTAGTCTACTGAATACAAGAAAGGAACCTACACGGTATACAAAAGACTCGTCAACATGCATTGACAACGTTTTTACAAATATTTAGGTGGGGAGTGCTGACGTATTTGAAAGTGGATTATCAGATTATCTGACTATCAAACTGGAATTTTCAATTATTGAAAAGGTAAAACAAAATGTATTTTATGGTACTTTAATGATGAAAACTTGGAAAATTTCATACACAAGCTAAATTAAGAAAAAAAGAAACCTATATGAATCACTACGTTGGGTTGATGACAGTTATGAGTCATTCTTCAAAACGATCTTGTTTCACTTTGAAAATGCATATCCGGTTAAACGTGAAAATAAATGCAGCACAGAAAACAATAAACGTTGGATAAAGAAATAGGTCATTCAGTGAAGAAGTGAAAAACCTTCACTGGATTTGGCAAATCGTAGATGACCCACACATCTTAAATATACCCAAACATTAAAACTACTAGAACTAGAAATCAGTGTCCTTTTTAATGATTATTTTATACAACCGGATATTGGAAATTCCCTAAAAACTACGTCAACTTCTAAAAATACAATGTACCTTATACACTCAGTTAAAAAAAAAAGTGACGCACTTTTGACCTAACTTTTTTTCCTTTTTTTTTTTTTAAACCAGTGGGTCGATTTTTAATTTTTTTTTATTTGTTGGTAGGTAATACCTTTGTCTTTAAAAAAATATATATAGAGGTGGAAATTTTTTCAAAGCCTCCTGGATGGTAGTGGAAAAACTCGAACCATGTTTTTTTCTTAATTTTTGACTCACCCTGTGTGTTAATCAAGTAATGGTATAGAAAGTGCTTACACTCTGTATGAAAGACGCTTCTTTTACGAGCATTTTGTTTTTTTATTCATTGATTTATCTCTAAAATTGTCCGAATTACAGCTTTTTTGCTGAAACCTTGCGTATATCCCACAAATTTATTTCGTTGTAGGATCACATTGCCTTTAAAAAAACAATTGCCGTTGCCATAGCAATTAATTTGTTGTATGCCTCCATATTTGACTTTTTGTCGTTGTGTCATTAATTAAGTTTCATTAAAAAAAGTTTTAGAGCCTAAAATTACATAAAATTCCTCAAATAAATCCTGAACAAGTAGCAAGATTAGTTGCTTTAGTAAACGATGGGCGTAGTAAACGTTACGCCGCTCGTGCAGTGGGAGTCCATGAAGCAACTGCTCGTAGAGCGATCCGCAAGTACGAACAAATAGGAAGCGCTGCTCGAAGGGTGGGTTCTAGTCACCCTCGAAAAACTTCTCCAAGAGATGATCGCTTCTTGAGATTGCGGATATTACGGGACCGATCAAATACTGCGGTAAATGTTCAAGCAAGATCTTCGCCGAATTCGTGGTGTTGCAGTAAGTAAGCAGACGGTATGTAAACGTCTAAAAGAAGTTAAATTAAAAGCTAGGAGACCTGCAAAAGGTCCTAAATTATCGCCGGAACATCGTGCTGCTAGAAGAAATTTCGTTCAAAATTATGGAGAATGGAATATTCCTGAATGGTCGAATGTCTTGTTTACGGATGAGTCAAGGTTATGCCTTAACATGGTGGATGGAAGAAAAAAAGTGTGGAGAAGGACTGGTGAAAGGTTTAATCAGAATTTAATAACAGAATGCGAAAGTTTTAATGGTGGGTCGGTTATGGTGTGGGGAGGGATTTCAATGAATGGAAAGACACCCCTTCATGTTTTTCCGGTGAGGCGGACGTTGACAGGCCTAATCTACATTGACATTTTACAGCAGTATGTCTTACCTCATGCAGAGTTAGTGGGCAATAATTTTATATTGATGCAGGATAATGCCCGACCACACACCGCAGCAATAGTGCGAAACTTTTTAGAAGCTACGGGTATCACCACATTACAGTGGCCTGCGAGAAGCCCCGATATGAACCCTATTGAACATTTGTGGGATGAATTAGGGAGAAGGGTACGTTCTCGCGAGAGGCCTCCGGAAAGTCTCTCAGAAATGGCAGATGCATTAGTGGAAGAATGGGATCGTATACCAATAGAAACGATAAGAAACCTAATTTCCAGTATGCCGCGTACATTAGAAGCTCTTAGAGTTGCTACGGGTGGCAATACACGGTATTAAGCAGTTATCCCAGTTTATAATTTTGTGTTTAATAAAAATGTTTTTTAAAATTCGTAACAGTTTATTTCACTACAAAACTCGATAAATTCAGAAAGTTGGTAATACGCAAGGTTTCAGCAAAAGAGCTGTAATTCGGACAATTTTGGAGATAAATCAATGAATAAAAAAACAAGATGCTCGTAAAAGAAGCGTCTTTCATACAGAGTGTAAGCACTTTCTATATCATTACTTGATTAACACACAGGGTGAGTCAAAAATTAAGAAAAAAACATGGTTCGAGTTTTTCCACTACCATCTAGGAGGCTTTGAAAAAATTTCCACCTCTTTATTTTTTTTTGAAAGACAAAGGAATTACCTACCAACAAATAAAAAAAAATTAAAAATCGACCCACTGGTTTAAAAAAAAAAAAGGAAAAAAAGTTAGGTCAAAAATCAAGTGCGTCACTTTTTTTAGGGACTGAGTGTACCAGTAAATGAGGAAGAACTCCTAAGTGTCATCCACTCAGTCACCTCAAAAAAAACACCCTGCTTGTGCAGTATATGGTGTTTTGGTGTTTCGTGGAAAACTACGTCAGTGTTATCTTCACATCAAAAGGTTCCAATCTACTTCAGGACCACTAATATACATCAAAAACCTTTCATTATCAGGTAAATTCCCTGATATTCTAAAAACTGCCAGAATGACTCCTGTACATAAAAAGGGAGGCACAAGGGATGTTAAAAATTACAGACTAGTATCACTCATCAATTTTTCAAAATTTCTTAAACAACTTATGTATAACAGATTAATTTCTGTTCCTAATTCAATAACTTTTCTGTAATACTCAACACGGAATTAGGGAAAGTAGGTCATCCACGACCACTATTTACAGCTCCCTAAGTTATATTCTAAACTCAATATATAAGGACAATAAAACTATATGTGTATATTTCGACCTCTTCAAAGTGTTTGATATGGTCGACCATCTTTCTAAGTAAACTGTCATCAGCTGGCATTACCCGCCTGGCACATGAATGGATCGAGTCTTTCTTAGTAAACAGACAGAATAGAATATTTATTCATCAATAAAAAGATACATAATGGATATTTGGCAAGTCAACATAAAATATAAAACAAAGAAATATAACGTCAATGTCGTCAATATAAAGCAATATCAATGTAAATGTAAATACATCTATATTGACACATACAAGTTATGTGAGCCGAGAAGACAACGAGAAGCATCAAATGCCTGATAACGCATTTTTCATTTCTCTTATTCATATTATATTCTTGCTTTTATATTCAGTCCAAATTATACATTCATATTAACCATACACGTTGTATGTACATTTATATTTTTAATAAAAGTTCATCTGTTCGCTTTTGAAAATTGTTTTTAAAAACAAAACGGTTGTTACACGGAATGTAACTTACATACATTCATATAAATAAATAAAATTATATGAAAATCAAAAACTTGAATTTATAACCTAATGACTATTTTGTTTGTCTAGGAACTCCTTTATGGAAAAAACTGTTTAATCACTTAAACATACATTTTTTTTCTCATATTATTTCTAGCATATTTCGTTTATAAACCAGGTCAAACTTATTTTATAGTAATCAAAACAAATCCAGAAAATAATGCAACTAATGCAAACATTGCATTTTTTGCAATTTTACTAGGACAAGTTCATTGGGTATTATGTAGTTGTTATGATTTATTAACCTTTATTAAATAGTATAAATAGAATTTATTTTTTCTTAATAAATCAGTTTCAACCAATCTGTTGTTACTCATTAATATTCCTATCCAAGCCTAATTCAGGACGTGAGGCTGCGTCCAGGGAGTATTAACCACCACCATACAGTTAGAATTCCTGCTGTATAAACCACCTTAATCTACATCTCTGCCAATGGTCCCTTCGAGCCCTAAGAGGCTACTGGTCACGAACGTACATTGGTCCTTCGAGCAAAAAAGAAACCGCAGTGGTCCCGTTCGATTCCTGTTGAACCCATTGGCCCCTACAATCCAAAGAAAACCGCCAGTGGTCCTGTTCAATTCCTGTCGAATACATTCCAAAAAAAAAAAAAATCAACGAGTGGTCCCGTTCGATTCCTGTCGAATCAATTGGTCCCTCCGACCCAAAAAAAAAAAAGCAACCAGTGGTCTCATTTAATTCCTGTCGAATCCATTAGTACCTACAATTCACAGAAGAAAATCAACCAGTGATCCCGTTCGAGTCCTGTCGAATCTATTGGTCCCTACATTCCAAACGGAAACCAACCAATGGTCCTATTCTATATGCTCTGTGAATCTAGTTTGAATTGATCGTCTAGTCTGTCCAACATATTTTTGATTACAGTCCTTACAGCTAATTTCGGAAATCCCCGACTTTTCGTTTGTTTCCCGATGATTGAACCACTGTCATACCTAAATCTTAGAAATCTTACCAATATCACGGGTGAATCGAGGATCGAATGGAATCGATACAAATTTCAAATTTTCTCTTTCATTTTGAAATGTCGAGGAATTTCGAGCGACTCTTTAAACTTTCGTTTCCTAATTATTTTATCAATTAAACTTATAGAATATCTATTACTCGCAGCTATATCCTTAATCAATGCCTTTTCTTTTTCAAACCTCTCTAATTTTCTAGTCCATCGTCTATTAAGCTTCCCCCCCCAATGAGAGGTTTGAAAAAGGAAAGGCATTGATTAAGGTGAGCGACTTGACAACAGATGCATTCATGGCAGGCCCTCGTAGAATCGCCGCTAGAAGACGTCGTTGTGCGCACATATACAGCGACAATGGCACCAGCAGAAACTGACTGACATACCTAATGTTGCAACGGTAGACGAGTACGTGGCCACAAATGTCATAACTACAAACAGTAAGACACCGCACAGGAGCAAAGACCTTACCTGGCATAAAATAACATCAAGTTTCAAATTGATTATTTACATTATGAGCACATGATCGGTAAATAACTAAAAACGCTACCTTCTTTCCAAATAGCTTACTATTATAACCAGCCCATTCACATGACAATTCAGAAGTATATTTTGACAGGTTCAACGCTTTTCCATTTTTTTAAGTCCGTATATGGCAGACCTCCATGGATATGCTGACTTCTGCAAAATGTTGCCAAGAGGTAATATCCTGGAATAGCAGTAACTTCTGCCTGTTCTGAGGTCATCCAGTGTTCAGTGACAAATAAATAATCCAATTTGTATTTTTTTAAAGTTATTTCTAGTTGTGCAATCCAGGTATGTACTAGCGTCACATTAGTATCTTCGGTTGTAATAAATAGGTTTTCATGTTGTGAAATTTGGGCTGGTACAAAAAACTTAGGTTTACATTCAAATTCTTTTACCAGGATTTTCTCAGGCCATATATAAATCTGAGTCACCATGAATATCTCAGGCTTGATCAATTTAGGGACATTTTTATCGTTTGATTCAAGTTAAGACGTCTTTCAGGAACATCCGGTTTTCAATTTAGATTGTATTATACTAAACATCAATTGCATTCTAGTGTCACTCGTTGAGGATAGAATCTAATCCCAGTGTTATAGTTAGGAAACACTACTAGCTGGATTTTTAGTGTCACTCGTTTGATATTAGAATCTGACCCAATAGTCCGTGAATTAAAACACTGTACCCAAGTAAGGTGCATAAAAGACAACCTAGCTATATAACACCCGCTAAAGTACACACTGACGCCTTTCGGGATCATCCCGGTATTTCAGTTTAGGTTTTACGATACTACACCGATTGGATTCTAATGTCATTCGTTGAAGATAGAATCCAATCCCAGTGTTATAGTTAGGAAACACTATTAGCTAGATTTTTAATATCACTAGATTTGGAGGCTGGAAATCTATACCTATGGAAAATCCATTCAGCTAAATAAATAAAATTATATACTCGTATAGAGTTGTAGGAATAACATACATAGGCACTGTTTTTTTACTGAAACAGGGAAAATTTAATCAAGATCGTTTCAAACGTCTAAATCAAAAACTGGTGCAAAAAAATAAGACAGAATTCAAAATTAACTTTTGATTGAATAATTTGTAGACTTCTTTGACCATTTTTTTTATTTATACCCATTTTGGCATTTGCGGTGATCCTAAACGACCTTTTTCGATAAAAATGTCTCATGTCAATTTTTGCATTTAATTATAATCCTTTGGAAAAGAGAAACAAATATGTAAATGTATGAATATACAGTATGTCCATGCATGGGGTTTACAAGATGTGAAATTGCCAAAATATTCAAATTTTGGATAAAAAGAAGTTTTAACACAGGTTCTTTTTATTTTACATAATTGAATAAAATAAATTAAGGTCCCCTGTTTATATAGGTATGTATATCAAATCTATTTCTGCCGAAAAGTTATGTTTTTAATTATTTTTTTACACACAAATTAATGCCCTCATGTTTTCCCATAATTGTGCATTATGGCGGTCTATTACTAACACAGCCTTAATTATTGCTTCAGTTATTTTTGGCACAGTTTTAATTAAAATTGACAAAGTTCAGGGTTGAAAGAATTACAAATTTTCTTAACAGGTAACGTCAGAATAGTCCTTTGATTTATTTTTCAATAATTAATTTCATTTTGTGCCATAGTGTCTCTATCATATCAAGGTCAAGATTACTTGATGGCCATGATAAAACTTTAATATTATGTTTGCCAAATCAATTTGTTGTGCTTTTCGAACTATTGCATGACGCACCATCACTGAAAAATGTAACCGTTGTTGGGATACAAACTTTCTACACTGGGACATAAGGCATTTTCTAGAATATGTTAAAATTTTTCGGCGTTGATTATACCATCAATAAATTTAAGAATTCCTAACCCATTTGCAGACATACAACCCCGTATCCTAATATCCTGTGAGAATTTCAGTGTTCTTTTAATACAGTCGTTTAGTCTTTTTGAAGCTTCATTTTTGTTTCTGAAAACTTTTTTTGGGTAATCTCCCACACAGACATCAAATCTGGATTCATTGTTAATAATTACTTTCTTTCAGCCCTCTTGAGCCCAGGAACACTTTGGCTTTGACCAAGTTAAACATTTTTGTTTTTGGACCACGGTTAACGGTGCTTTTTCTTTTGCCTAAAAAAAAATCAATCCTTAGAGAACTTCATTTATGATACATATATTACAATTTATGATACCTACATACATTATAAAACCTAAGTCCTGATTTGTGGATATATATATGACAACATTCCCTCGAAACATCCATATTTCCCTCTATATTCCATTGGGCGGTAACATCAAGCCTTTCAGATTTGTAACTTATCATAAGAACTCTTTAATGTCTCTGAGTTATTAGCTTAGATCTCCCTGGAATTTTACCAAGAACATCAATGCTACCTGTTTCTCTGTGATGTTTCCAATGGTGGGTTTAGATACATTGAGATTGCTTGATATTGACATGGATTGACCTCTCTGATACTGTTGATTAATAATTTCACACAATTTCTTGTTGTTGCTGTGCCTCGAATCAATTATTATTTTACTATGACTATTACACACTGATTGTTAGTGGTTACAATGTCAACATTGTCAACTAATAAACAATGATACGACTTTGAGTCTGTTAACATTTGTTGTAAAGCCCATTTGTATAATCAATTTTTTTAAGATGTCCAAATATTTAGTTGTCGGCATTCTTTTGACACATTTTTGTTAAGAATGATCAATTTAGGAAAGTTAGTTATAAATATTGAAAATGTTTGTTAAAGACATGTATTTATAGTTACATATTATGAAGAATAGATATTAAAATGCAGTTTCATTAAATTATCAAGTTTTAGTCAAAATTAAAGGGTGTCCTAATATTTAGTTGTTAGGGCTCATAATCTTAGCATACCTCAGCACTCCTCGACCTTATTTAAAAAAGGTCCAACCTTTATGGGTATTAAAATATTTAAGAAATTACCTGAAAAATTGACAACAGCCATAATTTAAAAAGGCTGTCAAGGACTTCCTCTGTACCCACCCTTTGTATAACCGAATATCTTGATTACAATATTTGTATATGTAATTTTAAGGACAATTTACTGACTGATATATATGAGTTTATTTTCAAAATGCAATTTCTGACAAAACATTTGTCGAGACATAGATGGCATTTAATTCGTTTTAATGAACTCTTTTAGAAACCATATATTTACTTTTAGCAAAATACAGCTACTGTGATTTAAAATACATGATAAATATTGGGCAGTTTTTTATTTATAGAAAATTATTCAATTACCCCTAAAAAGAGTTTTGCATAATCTGTGTTTTGAAAATAAGCTCCTCATATATCTTATGTGTATTTTTATACTTGTTTTTTTGTTTACCTACCTATAAATTGTAAAATTTCTAAGGGCAATAAAGTTTATATTTATAGAGATAAAAGCACACAACCTAAGATTTAATAAAACTTGCAAACCAACTACAATTTCAGGTTAGGATTTTGATAAACAAAATCCTTGATACATACGTTCAATGCCCCTAATGAAAAAGAATTATTACCAATTCTGGAAAATGTGTTTTTAGTATATCCACCATAAAAATATTTTCCTTAGTTTCATATAAAGGTATCAAGCATCGACTTTTAGTGAGTTTCATACAAATATGACAAGGCTTATGTTCGTCTGAAATTGAAATTAATTGTTCATTCTCAGTTTCTTCCATACAGCCAACTTCTATATTCACTAATTGTTCATCCTCAATTTCTTCCACATAGCTATCTTCTACATTTGTTTTTGTATTTTCTTCACAGTTGTTGTTAGATCTATTCTCAGTATTAATCAATGATAATTTAAAATCAGTGAATTTTTTAATTGCACTAGCACATTTTTTACACATCACAGGATCCGCACTTATTTCCAAATTCTAAAACAAACAAAATTTAAAATGTACACAATTTGGGCTATAAGAGCGTAATAATGTTGAATCAGAGTAATTGTTTTATAGCAAATTTATTTGAGAAAAATGTACAATTCAAAGTATCGGCCCTTAAAGAATAATAGAATATAAGAACTTTATTCATGAAGCAATATATATACACAGGTTATGACCTATTTAACCCCTTATTGAATACAGCATGATAAGCATTTTGTTTTTATTGGATCGGCAGATCTCAAATAACTTACTACTCTTAAAATGAGTGGTTCCAATATTTGGGTTGAAACTGCTTCAAAGTCGTCAAGGTATATTGTATGAAGGCAAAGTCTGCAGATTTTTCCAGCTGAGTTATCCATGAGGTCTCTCTGATGAACAAAAATATATTATATTTATTATATTGTACACTATAAAAATAACTAGAAAAAAACCTTAATATAAAATGTATACCTATATATGTAATATAATGTAGAACATCAAAGAATCACTGAACATTTATGGAATTCATAACAACACATAGCCACAACATAACCACAATTTTTCTTCTTCAAAACGTGCACCATAGAAATAAAAAATAAAGGGAGATAACATTAATCCTGTTGGCAATGCAATGTCAGCGAACTATTTGAAATGGATTGGTGAATTTGTATTCATAACAAATTTCTTCCACCAATCAAAATATAACAAAACGGCTATTTTAACTGTTGTCTACCAAATTCATTCTCATAGTATCTTATCTCGATACACTTTCGTTTGGAAGGGGAAAATTTAAAATGTCTGCAGACCGTTTTATTATTAGGTAATTAGTTGTGGTGGTTGTGAGGCTGATTTCTTTTTTTTTACTGACGCATGACGCCTGTAAAAATGGTGTTTGCTATGACGATTGATGAGGAAAAATAAATAGTATCTGACACAGAACAGAAAAAGAGTATCTGAGGTTATTGCAAGAAAGGATCTTGGAGAGGGGGAGCACTCGAGACAAATATTGAAAATTATCAAATAGAAAATGCCAGAAAATCCAGAAATGGTGTTGAACACAACCTTTAAGCCGAATTTTACACGGGGCCTTTCAATTATTGTTTGTTACAATATACAATAACTGAACGCAAATCTTTCCGTCTTCTGATGCTTCGTTCTTTCATATACTCAATTTAGGTCTCAACATTTCCTTTTTTTGTTGGGGGGTAATTGGGAAAACGTATGGACGTTTGAGCCATGCATAATTACTAGACAGAAATATTTCTCTGTGCCTATTACACTGTACCCACTTCTCGAAATCGTTTATAAAAGGAGAAACTTTTCTACGCAAGTGAGGAATATCCGATTTCTGGCAAAGGGCTGTTTCTTTTGGATATATTTTCAAAAAAATTGGCTTGATCTTCTAATGTGGAAACCTGATGCTCTCATTTTATCGTAAATGAATCTCCTTTGTGAGAAAAAAGTCCATTAGAGCTGGATCCTGAAACGAATAAATTTAAAAATATACCTATACTCGTACGTAATGATTTACCCAAAAGATTGAAGAATATTTATTTTAAGCTAGTTCAATTTGGCGCAAATATGCGTAAGTTTCTAACTACATTCCTAAAAACTCATCTTATTAACTAAATTTAATGACCAAAAGTATAATTCTGAAATATTGAGAACTAAACTAAAAAGCTAAGGTTTCTAGTCATACACCTTGATTTTCGATATAAAAACAGCTTCATCAAAAAAATCATTACAATATTCATGTGTGAATAGAATCAGGCACATATTATAAAAATTGTTAGACACTGTATGTATTACTTGTAATTTATTTATTTATAATGTCTTGTGAATGCTTTGTACATTAAAAGTCAGCAGGTTTAGCTAAACACTAGTATTCATAGACGTAGACATATGACATATGATTATAAAGACACCAAAACCGCATATCAATCCAATTCAGACTATGTTCGGACCATCCTCAAAATGCCGTTTTTGGATTCTCTCCTTCATTACATCTCTCTCTCTCTCGTTTCAGTGTAGGTGCATTTGCACAACATGTCTGTTCTTGTTCTATGTAGACAACGACCGCAATCTGTGGTTATGTCATACGGGTGCCTGTGCATCCTGTCTGTCATAAATAAACGAGAGGTTATGTTTTTTTTATAGACCATAGTTTCGCCATTTTTTTGGCGAGGAAACTTGCTAACCATTTTAACCAAATCTTGTCAGATTTCTGGTTGTATTTTGGCCAACATCAGTTACATGTACAATTCGGCTAAAAAAGTTTGTTAGTATCATTTTAGTCATATTCTGGCTTATTTCTAGCATCATTACCGAAAACATATGCCAACCTGCCAAATAAGACCAACCCGAACGGCGGCCATTACGTTGAATTTTTAATATTATGTTAAGTTGACCTCTAAAATAACGTTTTAATATACTAATTCGACATTTTAATCAGTTTCGATAACCCTACCATCGATTGCGCTCTTTGAAATTATCAATATATAGTACTAGTATATTTCGAATTAATTTAATTATACTTAAAATATAGGCATTACAGGGGCCCTCTTTGTTTCTACGCGAATTTTATGTAAGTTTACAGGAATAGTGCCTGCGGTAATAGATTTGACCCTCTTGTTCATTATTCATTGACCAATACTTATAATATAATGTATATTATATTGTAGCAAGGCTAGGCTTGCTTTGTGGGTAATGGAATATATTTTTTAATTATTTTATTTTATATATGTATAATTATTTCTGTGAGTCACCCTATATAAATAAGTTTAGCAAGAAATGTTTTGGCTTCACTACCGGAAATAACCGCATTCCCCAGTCGAAGCAATTTCTTATCGCGCTTGTGAAAAGTTTCTGAGATACTTTTTCACACCTAAGTTTTGACTTATCAGCAAAAAAATGGGACAAAGAGTCAAAGCGCATTTGTAGTGAATCTGGTACTTACAGTGGCCTCTGTGAGCTTTTGAGGAGCTAAACTGGCCGCGAAAATTAGAATGAGCCAATATGGGAAGCTGCCGAGTAACCGACTGGCAGAGAGTAGAAATGTTGGGTTGAAGTAATGTAGAACGCTGGGAGAGAAAATCGGAAGGTTTGATTTGATGCGTGAAGAGGTCACTGCGTGTACGATCGGCTAGCATAATTCGGTAATATGGATTGTAATGAGAGACGTCTAGAAAACGAAAATTTTGATTGTCAGCAAAAAGGGAAGGAGACAAAAGTTTTAAAGGGGAACGAAAGGGAGTTGGCCCAATGGTTCGAGAGAGGCCGGTCGACTGGTACGCGTTTTCCTAAGGGCGGTTGGCAAGGGTTGTTTAAGTTTTTTGTGTTGGTGATTATTTAAGGGGAGTTGGCCCAACGGTTTGGAAGAGGCCGGTCGAATTGTACGTGGTTCCTTAAGGGCGGTTATTGAGGGTAGTTTTTTTTAAAGGGTTATTCTTTGTTTTTGTGTGATTATTTTATTCAGAGAGTTGGCCCAACGGTTCGGTAGACGCCAGACGTGTGGAAGCGGTACACTAGGGGTTTTAGTTAGGGGTGTTTATTAAGTTTTTGGTGTTGGAGATTATTTAAAAAGAGTTGGCCCGACGGAACGGAACCGGCCATACGCGTGATGTACGGTTATTTTAAAGAATTCTGTGTTAAAGGAGGTTTTATTTTGGATTTTTTTCAGAGAGGGTTGGTTGTGATTTTTTTTTTGTTTTGGTTAATAAAGTGTGGTTCAGTGGGTGAAATTTGTTTTGAACAAAAAGTGGTCGCACGTCGTTTATTTAGTGGAGTGAGAGAGGTTCTCCTTTTCCCCTTGTCCGAGGGCTGATCAGGAGGAAGGCTGAGTTTTATGTTTGCATTTGTCAAAAAATAAGTATACATACTAACCAGTGGGGTTCATACTTAAGTTTAAATTTAAATTAAATTTTCAAAAAAAGGGTTGAGCTTATTTGGCTTATAGGGCGGAACTATACCTTGATTCACCATTTACATTTTTTTTGTACGGGTTTTTGTTTTTAATAGTCCTCTGGAAGCAATATATAGAGCGGCTCACGATTAATAGTAAGTCTTATTTTAGGGGAAGCATATTAAATGGGTTAGGGTCCCGAATTATTTTAATACAGGAATGTTAATCTTGCCTAGTTAATAAGCTGAAAATTTTGTAAAAAGCTTACGTCGTTGACGTACGTGAACTATTTCTCCTAATGATTGTTCTTTTATTAATTTTTTTTTTGTTAGGTTTGTTTTCCATCCCTAGAATTGAATGTGCTATGAAACTGGTTATGTTCACGTCACGTAAATTTAGTGGCTGTTTTTTTTTGTGTGTTCGTTATTGAATTTGCTGATTTAGGCCTGTAACTACATTATTTTTGCATGTCAGTATAGTTATTTTAAATTTTCCTAAGTTACCATTTTTATGCCGGTTATAACGAAGCTTTTTTCTTTCTTCGCTATTTTAACTAACTTTAATGATTCAAATGAAACAACATAAACAATACATACATATATTCAGAATATAATACATAATAGTCAGGGCGTGGTTAGCAAATAATAAACTAGATACAAATACATAAAATCAAACTTCAGAAAATCTTGAAATCATATCACTTAACAAGTTTGTTTTAGGGCGCCACCCGCTTTTCTTTTTTCGTTTATATAAAAGTCTACAAAAGTTACACACACTAGTGCCGTTGAAAAGGGGAAAGAACGGTTGTTTTTTCTCACAAAGTGTCTCGCACAGCTCAATAGCAAATTAAAAAAAGTCTAGGGGGCTTTCTCCACCTCTAGTTCATTGGACAGGCAAATCAGCCCGTTGATGCAAATTTAAATCTGCAGATTTCCAACTCCAACTCGGAGCGGAAACTATTTAACTTTCGAATAGGTACCTATTTTAATAATAATAAGGAGTGATCCTACCTTCTCACATGGCTTTTCTATGCCTCAGTTCGTAACTCTATTACTATACAGCTTAACCATATATCATCGTGCAAAACAATTTTAGCAATCTACACTACGACTACTTCGCTCAAAGGTCAACTCAAGTCTGCTCTCCATATAAAACATAAGGTAACATACTTAAATACAACGTAACAAAATATACACACATCCACTCAGTGACGAGGCCTCCGAGCTTCTGCCACAGAATAACCAACTTATTCTGTGCTTCTGCTGCGAAATCTGACTGTTCTCCTACTAGCGTCCCCCTCGTCCCTCACACAGCGGTGTTCGCGCGGGTGCACTAAAGGTCCAGTGTCGCACACATTATCAAAGATTTATAAATTTACAAATTGACAAAGTCGGTTCTAGAATTTTTGAGGTTTACCTCAAACCAAATCATGTAATTAGCATTAAATAAAACGTAAGTTAATTGCATCTAAAAATGGACCGTTACACGGTAACCACATTATTTCGCCTAGGTAAATATATTTAAATTATTCATTTTTTTTTGTAATAAACTCATGGATTCATTGTTTCCTAACTAGTAACTATATTATTTTGTTTTGTGTCAATATACCTATTTTTCGTACGAAGTCAATTTTTTTTCTCTCTCCATCTCAACTTCACCATAAAAGCTCACGCATATAAGCCGTGACCGGGTTCTTGCCCCCCCGAAGGCGCCTTTTCTTAATTAACATCTTAAGTTTTTTTTTGTTTTGTTGGTTGAATTCATTATTTCCCAGGTACAGGCGGAAAATTAAACTTACCTGACCTGGTGACAGCTACGCTAACCTTACATTGACGGCCCGCCCCCCAAATCATGTGGAGGAGCGATCATTGTGTGGGGACGGTGCGCCGGGTTACAATATTATAAGTATGATGGATATCCATTTTATTTGACAACGCCCTTTAAAACGAAAATATAACCATAGTACTATATTGTTTGATTTCGTACCTATAAAGGTATATTTTAATTATAGTTATAACTAAGCAAACTTGAATAAGTAATATTTGAGACGATTTTATGGCTAAATAATTTCTATAAAAAGCCAAACTGCAGATTATACTTTCGCCATAAAAATTGTTTCGTAGCTAACATTAAAACAGCCATCAAAAAGAAAGTCAATGTAGGCTAGTGATCATATGGCTCCAGTTACGTTTCAATGGCCAAAATATTATACCCCATTTTGACCACCATTACATCTTTAAAACCTAATAATGCGTATAATAACCACTATAACCAAACAGTCAATTTTTCTAGCAACTGTAACATCATGATGTCCAAACCACAACTTCTGTGCTACTTGGGTGGGGTCTTCCGTAAATGTTAGCCAATCCTAACATAAATGCCCAGTAATTTTCCGTCCTGCTTTTAAAAAAAATAGAAGAACAGGGAGAGATATAATAGTTGTTAGGATCAGATTGAAAATTCAACAAATAAGTTCGTCGAAGGTGATAAAGGTGTATACCATCTAATTAAATGCCATTTCCGACTAGGGTGAGAGTTTATTACGTGATTATTACTACCACCAATAGTTAAAAAAAATAATTTCGATTATCCAGATATACCCATTTTTTAAATGTTCCACTCTTTTTCCCATTCCACTACAAAAATACCATGACATGGGAAAATTCCCACGTGTTGGCAACATTATGAGATAATGAAATATAAAATAAGTTGTGCAGATGGGTAAGGGTGGTTCTGCGAGAATTATCACTATTATCAGATAATCAGAATGTGATAACTAAAGAAAACAGTAACGTTCCTACGAAACTGAGATCCACTGAAAGATCTCAGTTAGAAAGAACACGTGTGCCTATAATAGCTACGATGGTGTAGTGCAAGGCACATACCTATGTATGAGGTAAGTGCACTTTTGGGCAAAAATTTGAAACATACACCAAACAGTTGTGTGTGTAGGTACTTGTTTAGTGTATATAACTAATTTTTGCCAAAAAATGCACTTACCACGTGTGCGCCACACCATCGATATATTTTATCTATGGTAGCAGGCAAATAGATTTAAATCATTCAAAGGGTGGGCCAGACGGGCCAAATTTATTTTTGGTGGGCATTAAGAATTTAGATAATACTTAATTAATAAGCAAATTAATAGTTGGCATGATTGTCTGGCATCGCATAACTGAAAAAAGTTCATTTTCATTAAATATTCAAGGTCGCAAACAGATAGTTCAAAACTTAGGTACCTAGTTAGAAATAATTCTTCTATTGTGATGCGCTTCATCTATAATTAAAATGGGATTCAATTTCTTTGCCGTTGAACTTTACTTTTTGTGTGACGTCACATATTAGACAACCGACCTTTACTGTAGCGACTAATGATGATCATATTGTCACTGATTTTGTACTTTTGGTGGTGAGAATCTCAGCAAATCCCACCTTGAGATAGTCAAAGAAAACATATTTCTACTACATGTGCGGAAATGCGAAACGGAACTGTCAAATTCAAGCGTTTAATTGGTTAGAGCGAGTCTCATGATGCAGTGATAACCCATTCAAATTGCTTAAAATTGACCAGTTCGTTCTGCATTTTTGCGATGCATCTTATAAGGTCAGTTTACCAGAAGTCGTGTTTTTACCAGACGTGTAATCTTTTTTGAAGGCCTATTTTTTTCCGGTATATAGGTATTTTAATTCTTTTTGCGAAATAATACAAATAATAATACAAAGTTTTCGTTCATTAATATAGATACACATATTAGAACCAATCAAAATGGTTTATTTTATGTTGAATGAAATAATCCATTCCAATCCGATCCTAATCTGAATTATATTTTTTTTTTCTGTTTTTTGAGTTTTCCCTTTTTTTGGCACGAAGGAAGTATGGTAACGCTAGGTCAAATATTTTAAGAAATCTAGTACTATCTGCTTAAAATTTACACCATTCGTCATATTCCTGCCAAAAGTCACTTACTGACTTTTCTGCAAAAGCTAACTAACTGCACCAACAAACATAAATCAGCTACATCTTTGAACCCTAACTCCTAAAATATATTTAAAATGACCATTTTAAGTATATTTTAATAGAATGACTTTTAGGATTTAAAGATATAACTGATTTATGTTTTTTTGGTGCAGTTAGGTTTTGTGGAAAAAGTCAATTAGTGACTTTTGGCAGGAATATGACAATATATACAAAATATACCATCTTGTGTCAAAATTATTTTAAAACTTGAGTGAACTAAATCAACAAAATAAGATACAGTTACCAAAAGAAAGAATGAAACCCTTTCAGGAAGGTGTTTATTCATTTACAAAATTTACATTATAATTGTATAAATGCAACATGTTATATTATAATTTTTAATCGAGAGCATATAATAAAAATTAATATATATCTGCCGTTTCAAATAAAAAAAAATGTATAACAATAAAAAATATGTAATAATAAACATTTATTTCTCTACTACATTGAACAAAGTCACAACAATTTCAAGTGTAATTTCAGTAACCAAAAAATAATAGTGACGATACCACTGAGTACCATAAAACATTTAAATCCATAAATTTGTGTCAGTTGTGGTTATACGTTTTCAAATTATAATCACAATTAATCCACCTTATTCTCTAAACTTGGTTGCATATCAGGAAAATGGTATTACACCAGATAAAAAAACCTATCATTATAAACTGGGTGTGAAGTTCGATCACTGCTAATATGTCATCGTAATTTTTTGGTATAACAATTTTGTACATATACTTTTATTTTCAGCCAAGTTTTGTTGTGTAAGATATCGTTATGCATTGATTTTAAACCATCACACTCTCGTTTCTTGGGCGCAATTTTGTTTTTTATATGTTCCTTAAAATATTCTTTAACAATTTGTGTCTGTTCATATGTCCATGGGACTAACACCCTGTTTTTACCCTCAGAATGAGCCAAAAATTGTGTGACATTTACCTGCTTAAGCAGACTCCTTGAATTAAAGCTGCTTGAGGCACAAGATGTACTGGGCCTAGACAACTTTTCTAAATCTGTGCCAAGTTCATTAAACGATGTTTTATTAAATTTTCTCATCAACAGGTTCTCATTCGCTTTGGATGAAACCTCAGACTTCCACGAAACTGTTAACAGTTGCATAACAGCTTTAATATTAGCTTCGGCATCTACTAGTCCAGCTTCTTGGAAAAGTTTTGACTTCTTTAAAACATGTTGAATAGCAATATCACAACACTGTTTCAAAGAATTACCTATATTTATAGCAACTGTTGGTGATTTATAAACTTCATTGGTAATGTCAAATTTGGCAACAATTTTAGTGCAAGTTACCATCAGATTGAAATATTTTGGTCGCAATGCATTAAACAAATTTTTTATCTCCGAGTCTGCATTTATCATTTCCTTCAACAACTTGGCTAATTCTCGCATTTTTTCCAGCACACACATGAATAACACGTTGTTTTCGGTGGGTTCTTAGATATTTCGCCCCAAAGGCACATATTAAGCCATCTTTTTTTGCAAGGAGAGAAATTGAATCTGCAGCCATATGTGGAAATACTTTTGTCTTTAATTCATTATCAATTTTTAAATGGTGAATTAATAAATTCTGTCCATCAACTTGGTGACGATATCGGTGACTTTTAGAAGATTTATCGGGATTTGATTTGCATCTTTTGACATGTTTCCACAACTGTCTTTTTAAGTAAAAGCCTAAACAGTATTTACATGGTGCGAAGTCATCACTAGAATTGGAGCTGTTTCCTTTTTTTCATGGGTCTAACACAACCATTATTACAATTTTTTTTAAAATTGCCTTTTTTACGCAACAAAGTAATTAGATCCTTCCTTTCAATACTCTTGACAGGTTTTGAAAAAATTGTTTGAACCTCGATTTCTCCCAAATGACTTCTTTGTAAATGTCTGGCAAAATGAAGTACATCTGTTTCACAATAAAAGCAGTGGTCCCTTCTATACGTATTACTTTTAGTTCTGGAATCTGACACTTGAAACGTTGATACTGTCGTTTGTTGACAAACATCCTAAAATAATACATAAATAAGGGTACTGATTTAAATTCACATTTCATTTTTTTATTATTAAAAACTAATTTATTAAAAAGGGAAACAATGATTTTGTTTCACAATCCGTTTAACAGATCTTCACGTAGTAAGGAAAACGGGGCAGTTACTGTATTTTCTCTTTGCTCAGAAGGTAGTACTAATAAAGTTATAATATATTTTATGCGATAATATTAAATCCATCTGTCATTACAATGTTCTTTTTTTAGTTTAATCAAAATATATAAATTTTTTAATACCGGGATGTATTGTATGCAGAGGGGGCTGCATCGGTGTTTCACAAGAGCTGCTGCACTATTGTTTATAGAAATAAAAAGTTATCACAACTGAATAAATTTCCATTATTTTTATATCTGTTTAGGTGTAATGCTATCTAGTATGTAGCTTTGCAGTACTTATTGACTAGCCGCTGCCGATTGTATCCGAGAATATTGCTAATTTTCACACTAAATTCCTCCTTATGCCGTGTGAACTATTTGATACTCATTTTTTACTCTCATTCCAATGATAAAGTAATAGTAGTGTAACGAAGCTACTTTTTTGTATGCATAGATCAATCAATCAATCAACCAAAATATAACAAGATTAATTAAGATAAACACTTGTTTTCGTTCAACGAATTTATTCAGATTTATCCAACATATGTTTCAGTCTCACAACCATTATCAAAGAATCTAAAAACTAAACTAAAAGTAAAAGCATACAGTTCATCTCTTTATACTTCAGAATATTGATTAATTTGAAAATTTATTACGGTATTTATTATGTATTTGTGACTTGTTATTATTTTTAGGGTGTTTCTAACAGATCTAGGGTTTTTCCTTTATTTACATTATGCATAAGTTTAACGTTATTATTATTAAAAAAAGTGCTTCTAACTAATACAATGTTCCCGTCGATTTTCTCGATATCCTTTCAATGTTATTTTAACCTTATTTCTATACTTCTGCCACTTTGACCTATACAGATCGAGCCAGACCGCTGGAAACACGACCAGCGGTATGCGCAGTTTACAGTCGTGCGTCTGTTGCCAGCACGATGAAACGATGAATGTAGGCTAAATACGAAATCCGAACGAAAGCTAAGGATTGCGCATTAGAGTTAGGGCGCTTGCCAGAACTACAGATGGGCAATACGACTCTTTTCAAGGAATAGTATCGTACTAACTTTGTAATACAAAAGATTCGTATGTTTCATACCACTGCATAGCCCGCCGTGTTATGCGGAGGATCAGCCTACAGTACAAATCGCATCAGAAGAACTATACGATTTGTCACGACCACGGTCGTACTGTATTATTTCGATGAGATGGTATGATTAGTACAATACAACAACACGATACAAAATAGGAATCAGTAAACTTTTGATTTGTGTCTTTGTCTTAAAGCACTGTCTTAACCTCGAGTCATTTCTTGGTATCTTACTATATTAGTACGAATACGAAATTGTATCGGTATCAAAGATTCGTACCATACGATTCATCGGAGAGTCATATACAAATCACACAAACACGACACATCTCTACAACAGACTAGCAGATTTCGGTATCTGTAAAGCTGCGGTGAAGTGTGTTACTCGTCAGACGGGCGACTGTAAACTGCGCCGGACTTCTACACATTTCTTGTCTTCTCTTTGTTAACTAGTAAGCGAGCTAAATTATTTTTTTAACCAGATATTGGCCCCAAACATGTTTGATATAGAAGTTAATAAAGATTTCTTTCAACGAACAATAATTTTTATCTGCAAAACGGTTGCTCAAATGAGAAGAAAAAATATTCTTGACTTGCTGTCTTAAACATTAATTTTTCCATTGTTAAAAAAATAAGAATTACGTTTCAAAACCAAAGCAAACTAGTATATTACGTTATTCTGAACAAAAAATGAGGAATAAAATTTTTCTTTTGAGCAACCATCAGATAGAAATTATTTTTTGTTGAAAAAATTATTTCTGATGGCCTCTATCTTAGACACTTTTGAATCCACTTTAATTAAATCTTGCACAAAGAGATTTTTAAAGGTGCTGATTAAGAATATCTTATTAGATTTTTTCTAAAAAAATTGCTAATATAAATTTTCGGAAAATTCACCCATACATTTGCAAATGATGATTCTCGCAATGTAAAAGGGGCTACCAAAAACTGTTTATTGAGATATTTAAAAGAAACCTCTTAAAATACGTACTAACTGACACGTCGTGTCATCTAGAATTGAATAGAAAAAATACGAAGCAAAGCTTGTGGCACTTGGACACATTATGTTGTTTTCACTTGTATATAATACTTTTTTACGGTACAAACTCAATATCACTAAAAATGGCACTCAGTACTTTTGATATTTCAATGTTTCAATTGTAAAATCAAGTTTAAATTTAAAAAATACCGTTTTATTTAATAAAAAACAAATTTTGTAATATAAAATATTTGCAGAATTGTTAATTTACGATAAAATTAAGATTAGGTAAGTTTTAAGAGGTTAAATCAAATACAAATGTTGACATAGGCATAGGCAGATTATTTAAAGTTTAAATTAAATAACTCGTAATTACTACTTACTGAAGAAAGGGCAATTTTATATTTAAGCAGTGTAGCTTTGGACAGATTTACTTATTATTACATATAAATATTACTTAAACAATAGATCTTTACAGCTCGACTGCTTAAATAATATTGAAGCCATCTGATTGCGAGACACCAGCCAGTCTCCGTGAAGGCTTCATGTCTTGATCCCTTGCAGCGCCGGCCCTGGGGTAGAGCGAGAGGAGCGGTCGCTCTAGGCGCCAGATGGCAAGGGGCGCCAAAAAGCAGAAGTAGGCTAATTAGAGCTACTTAATTTAATTTAAATTCAATAAGTGTTGATATTTGCAATAAAAGTTGATTTTTGAAAATTTTGGAATTATTATTTATTTAACATAAAACCGAAGTAGTGTAACGAAGTGATTATTTTATAGAATTAAATTAGGTAATTAGGTGCTATTTGTCTGTTTCGAAAGATATTTTAAACATTGTAGTACTGCGCCCTTAATAGTGGTCTTGTCAGTTGCTCATTAATAATAGTATAATTGTTAATTATAAGATAGGTAGTGTTGATCTGTTTGTATAGACATTCCAAATATGCCGAGTTGCAGGCAGTACGTGAATCGCGAAGCGCGCATATTGCCCCCGGCACTCCTGTGCCTGCGCAAAGGGAAGGACCCCGAGACTGGAAACAAACAAATCAGTTTCCGTCTGGCCGCCAACCGAAGCACCACGCCGACTAGCACAGTAAGTAAACTCGTGAGTATAGAGGAATATAGGTATTTAAATTTATTGCAGAATTATTCTCGTAGTCCGTAAACAGGTGACGTAGTTACAATATTCCGCGCATGACTACCGCGCCCTCCTACTTCTGCTTTTGGCAGAGTTTAGTAGCTTGAGGATTTTCCAAACAAGTCAGTTGCCGTTTAGCTGCTGACTGAAGAACCACGCCGACCAGCATAGTAAGTAATCTTGTTGTGAGTATAAAGGTATAGGTATTTAAATTGAATTCGGGATTTTTCTAAGTCCGTAAAAGGTGACGTATTGCCATATTCCGCGCATGACTACCGCGTCTCATCCTACTTCTGTTTTTGGCAGAGTTTAGTAGCTTGAGGATTTTTCAGAGCATCCAGGACAGTACGTTGCTGCCACCAGTACCGACCAGACGTGCCGACACCGACCGCTCCAGAGAGGAAGCAGCCCAGGATACGGAAGTAGGTATTAAGGTTTGGTAAATAAAGGTATAGTAAATAAAAGCCATAGTAAGTCATAGTCATAGTCATAGTGTGCTTGTATTAACGCTTGCTTCCCCTCCTGCTATCCGTCCGTCGTCGTCTGCTTACTGTCCCCGCTCGCTTGTAATTAAGACCTCTTGTAGTATAAGTTGTAAATAACTTAGTAATGTAAGAACCGTTAGCCGTAGGATAATTACTAAGATGTATATATAATGTAAATAATAATTAGTGTGTATAATAAATGTAAATATATTGAATAAGAGTCTGTTCATTAACTGTAGTGTGTAAGTTACCTTTTCCCGACCCCTGGCTTATCCGTTTCTTCACTGTAGTTGCCGGCCCTCTATCGTCCCGCCGATAGAGTAAAGTGGTGTTTCTGCACTCTAACAGAAACTGGCGCCCGAGATATCCGTACCGTGAGCACCGCCGTAGTTTTGGGCGTCAAAGTGACACTTCTGCTCTTATGTAGAACAACGAAGTGCGTCACAGTTAGTGTTGTGAGTAAGGAAACGTTTCATGGAAATGAAACGAAACGAAACGGAAATTTCGAAACGTTTCATGGGCAAAATTTCAGTAGGAAACATTGAAACATTTCCGAAATTTTGAGTTTCCTAAAATTTCTTAATTTTCCAAAATTTCTGAAAATTTCATAAATTTCGTGGGGATTTCATAACATTTCATGAAAATTTCATATAATTCTCGTGAAAAAAAATAGTTATTACCCTTATAACTTAGTTCCTACAATTAAAGAAAAATTGTGTTTTGATAATGTTAAGTAGTTTCTAAATAAATAAATTATCCGTATGTAATTTCCATATATTTCGTGTATCAATTCGAATTTTTTTTATTATTATTGCTGTGACTGCTGCGAGTTGTGCATAATGGTTGATTTTGGTTTTCCCCAGTTCTTTTTCTTATTTAATTCTCTTGATGATGGTAAATGTAATTTTATAAATACAGCTACGTCTTCTTTAAATGACCGGGGGTGCTGATATCATTGTCTGCTTTCAGTGACGGGGCAAGCTTATTATTCAAACAAGTTAGCTCAAAGAAATAGGATATTATTTTAATACCACTAAGCTATCCTGTTTCAATAACAAGCTTATAGTCCCTCATTGCCACAAATAATATAAATGGATACTAGTGCCCTCATTTAAAGTAAACGTTAATGCTAATACACAAAATAAATATTTATTTAACAGAAAGGAGGTAATTCTTTCCAGTAATTTTCATAGGTATTTTCTATTACAGAAATTAATACAAACATTTTTAGTTAAAGTGATATAATTTTTTATTAATACATGACACTGGATTTCCTAATTTTATTTTTGAGCTAGGAAAAAATTCACAAATGGAGGTTATAGTTGTTTGACAATAATTTTAGGTTAGATTAACAGTTTTATACTTCAAAAAGTGGCGCCAATTCCAAAAATTTCCGAAATTTTGGAAACTTTCCTGAACTTACGAATTTTATGATATTTTCAAAGTTTCCAATAAATTTAAATTTTTTCCGAAATTTTCGGAAACGTTTCGTAAAATTTCCTAGTTTTTAAATTTCGGAAATTTTACAACACTAAGTCTACAGATTGACATTTAACGATTTAAAAAATTGCGCCAAATTGCGAAAGTTTCGGAAATATTTCGGAAATTTTCCGAAAGTTTCGGAAATTTTCAAAGGCCATGAAATTTGTGAAATTTTTTAAAGTTTCCAATAAATTTCAATATTTCTGAAAATTTCGGAAACGTTTCGTAAAGTTTCCGTCAGTTTATAAATTTCGGAAATTTAACAACACTAGTCACAGTAGATCTTATCGAGCATTCGACACTATAGACACATTTTTTTGTATTTTTTTGGGTTAAGTGTAAGAATAGTACTTTGTACTAAACTTCCATAATAAAGACGTTTATTATTATTATTATTATTATTATTATTATTATTAAAACAATATTCAATATGGGTTTGTGCGGTCCTTTAAATGAATGGATAAAGTCTTTCTTATAGCAAAGAAAATTAATTGTAAAAATAAATGACGCGGAATCAGATATATACGACGTAAACATAGGAATTCCGCAGGAAAATGTATTGGGACCTCTAATTTTCATATTATTTGTGAACGATCTCCCTAATTATAACACTCAGGGCAAAGTTTTCATGTATGCTGACTACACTACAATTGTAGTATCAGAGCAAACCCCTTAATTGTTAAACAAAAAATTAATATACTGTTAGAGGAATTTAGTGGTGTGGAAAAAATCGTTTGATAATTATGCAAAAACAATTTGTATCGAAATCAAACATAAGCATAGAGTGACTGATAATAATTATAGATTTGCAATCAATAACCACATCAAAATAGAAAACTCTGTTTCTTTCTTGGGAATAACCTTAGATTGTCATTTAGATTGGGGTCACCATATTAAAATAGTATCAAAATAAATATAGTTTAAAAAAACTAAAAAACACGCTTTTAAAGCACATCAAACTAAAAAGTAAAAAATAATTATTAATATAAACTGAAAACAATAATGAACGAAAAATACTAGTATTATTGTGAAAAAAGCGTGGGTTGCTCGATATACGAAAAATATGGTACAAAGCGCCCCACGCTTTTTTCACAATAATACTAGTATTTTTCGTTCATTATTGTTTTCAGTTTATATTAATAATTATTTTTCACTTTTTAGTTTGATGTGCTTTAAAAGCGTGTTTTTAGTTTTTTTAAACTATATTTATTTTTCACTTTTTAGTTTGATGTGCTATGAAAGCGTGTTTTGCAGTTTTTTTAAACTATATTTATATTGCTTATTGATGCTGATATTATAACATATTACGATCCAACAGATATTTCTGAAGAAAAAAAATATTTTTTTATTTCAGCCATGGGATTTGAACACTAAGTCTACAGATTGACATTTAACGATTTAAAAAATTGCGCCAAATTGCGAAAGTTTCGGAAATATTTCGGAAATTTTCCGAAAGTTTCGGAAATTTTCAAAGGCCATGAAATTTGTGAAATTTTTAAAGTTTCCAATAAATTTCAATATTTCTGAAAATTTCGGAAACGTTTCGTAAAGTTTCCGTCAGTTTATAAATTTCGGAAATTTAACAACACTAGTCACAGTAGAATTAACGTGAAGTGAACGCGTCGACCAAAGGGTGCCGAAAAACAATCTCGCTCTACCCTGATCAAAGGCTAGGACCGGCGCTGATCCCTTGCATAAAGTCTGTGGTTAAAATAGTATTAATGCCTGATCTACTTAATTTATTACACACTAGGCTACTGAAGTTTTTTACATGGTTTATGCTATACCATTTCTTTGGTTCATTTACATTATTGTAAGCAACGTAAAAATGTTTTAGCAGTGACTTCTTCTGTATATTTCTAATCAACTTCTTTCTCTGTAGTTAGATATCAATATTCACAAACATTTTTGTGTACTTAACCTCAAAATACATAAACAAACACGTGTAATATTTTAATATTAACTATCTAAGTATATTGTTAGAAATAAGGGGTTGGAGATATCACTCACCCACTCTAAATTAAATGCGTAGTCAAATAAAATAAATAAAATATTGATTTTCAATAAAAATAACAATTAATAATTAATAAGTAATAACTAAGTAAATAGTCGACTGTCTTGGCCAGGCCAGCGCGATCAAGATTGTGACGCCGGGACAGGCAAGTCGCTAGATTCTTCACTTCCCTGACGCTGCTACATCAGATTCTGCTTATTTGCCAACAATATTATATTTTATTATGGTTCGTTAGAATACTTTATTAATTTTTTTATAATAATTTAATTACATAGGTAGTAAATATCTGTTGGAAATAGTAGTAATAAACGTTATTACTGATGAAAATGACGTATTTATAATTACTCCTTGCTTTATGCGATACAGAGAAAATCATATCAAATTATTGGTTTTAATGATAAAACACATTAAAATAATCCTGGCAGCAATATTCTCGTGTAGATTCCAATATTTTCACGATTCGGTCGTCCCGTTTCATAGCAATGTACCATTTATTTCTAATTTTAATTACAAAATTAATTTTTCTAGGTTTTCATTGTTGTATTTGTACACTTAGATATTACAATATTACTAGTCTATACAGCCTGGACTAGTACGGACATGTCCCTGGAAACGTATCCTAATTTTATTTTTTCTCGAAATCCACATCTCTAATTTAAAGGTATGAAAAAAATTTTTGATTTTTAATTTTATTTCGGTATAGAAATATGAGTTTTTTTGACTTACCGTTTCGCTAACAACTGGCGCATCTTTCGATTCTGATTTAGAATACAAATTTGTGTCTGTGGCATCTGATATGTCAACTTTTTTTTCCGACGAATTATATAACAAGGTGCTTTCAAAAATATTCTGATTGTCTTGATAAGAAATACTGTTGCTATCTATGTTTGCTTGATTTGACGTATTCAGCAACTCCTTGTTTTTACTACTGTTACTAAAAAAAAAAAAAGAACAATTATACAGGGTGGGGCAATCGTGCGTCCGACTTCGATAACACGAGTTCTATGATAGCTAGAAATTTAATTAAAAAACATAAGTAACTAGATGAAAAAGTCTATAATCGGAAATTATTTTCCAGTATACATGGCCAGCCAAGACGATTCTACAAGGTCAAGGGCCAATTTTGTAAATGAAATATAACGTCCATCAGTAGGTAAAGTTTTTGAAGCCTCTTTCTAGTATCCTTCCACCCCTATATTATTATTGACTATCTCCGACCCAGTTGGATTAATGATCTTTTTGTGTTAAAATAATGTTATCTGCAGATGCATATCGAAAAAATCACTAGTCAAAATTATGGATTTTAAGAAAAAAATAATATTAATACCAGTTACGGGACATCTGTGTAAAATATACAGGGTGGCCAAAAATGATTTTTAATTTAGAACTATTGAATTTTCTCAATTTTTTCAAATGGAACACCGTCTATATTTTGCGCCCATATGATGTAGAATTGAAAAACGAACATATCGTTTATGTACAGCAGGCGCAACATAAAGGTTTCCAGTCTAACATTTTATATAATTTTTTCACAGCTTGGCTGCTGGACTATATCTGTTTACCGGTATGAATGCACGGGTTATGCGGGAGTAATTTATTGCTTATCTTTAGATTTTATTCGTTACAGGAGAGAAACGATAAATATTCTCTTTCAAATCACAAATGACCTGGAAACCTTTATGTTATGTTGTGGCAGCTGTACATCTTTATAGCTATATGTAACCATTTTCGATTAATTGGGCAATAAGTGCAAAATTGAAGAATAAACATAAAAAATTTGAGGTTTTTCCAAACAATTCAATAGAAAAATTATAATAAGTGCTCCACATGTTGCCCATTTTGATTGATACACATCTCTATACACGTTTGGAATGAGGTTTCTACTGTTCTTAAAATTGCTAGTATGATACTTCTAAATGCAGTTATTATACTTTCCTCCATATTTTGGACTTTTGTTTGTGTATTTCTATAAGCAATTTTCTTCACGTATCCCCATAAAAAGAAATCCATTTTAGTAAGATCTGGGGATCTAGCAAGCCATTTAGTGGAACCATTTCTTCCATCCATTGAAGTGGGTAGATATTATTTAGGTGGTCTATTACTGCATTGAAATAATCTGGTGGTGCACCATCTTGCTGAAACTGTATCTTATTTCGAATCCTTTCAGAGAGAATCACTAATACTTGTGGCAGATAGTTCTTTAAAAAATGAAGATAAATAGCTCCAGTCAACATACCATTAAAGAAATGTGGCCCTAATTACATGTTCTCCAATAATTCCTTCACAAACGTTTATAGACCATCTGTGCTGGATATCAACTTGCCCGGAAAAATGAGGATTTTCCGAAGCATAATAATGGAAATTGTGCCTGTTAACAAATCCATTTTTATGAAAAGTTGCCTCATCAGTGAATAAAACACTATTGAAGATAGTATCTTCTTGCATTTATTACTTTCACAAAACTTATCATAGATAAGTACACTCTATATTTTAAACTTTTACCAAGAAGAGGATACCTAATTTATTTTAAAATTATTCTACCCTACGGGGAATTTCCACTATGTAATTTCCATTATCCTGTTCTCTGAAACCATCAATATTCATTACATTGTGATTTACTAGTTTTTAATTACTTTCGATCCTTTGAATGAGCTATCTTGACAAAGCTACACTGAACTTAATGTGCATTTATCTTTCTTGTAATCCAAGTTTCAGCGTTTTGGCAAATAGCTGGGAAAATAATTGTTTAAAAAGATATATGTTGTACTTATCTATAAGTTGTGTAAAAGTAGTAAATAATTAGCAAAAAAAAAATATTTTTCTGCGTTATTATTTTTCATTTCACACTATATTTTAAACTTTTACCAAGAAGAGGATACCTAATTTATTTTTAAATCTTCTTGCATTTTATCTCTGGCCCAATTACTAAACTGTAGACGCATTTGAAAATCATCACTTCGTTCCTGGTGCCTTGTAATGTGGTATGCATCATTTTTTTTTAAGATTTGACCAACAGAACGTCTACTTATTCCTATTAATGAGTTCGCTTCTCTGTAACTAATAGGGTTCCTCAATCGTTGCCAGCCCCACAGATAACTCATTTTCTTCGACAACATTTTTTTATTCGTTTACTTTATTTATATTGTATATTGCCAATTTCCAAAAATTTATCAAGCAGATTTTGGAAGCTTTTAGCTTCAGGGAGCCTTCTTTCAATATACCGTTGGTGATACATTCTATTGGCAAACAAACAATTTTGTCGGATGTATTCATGTTACTTAATTTGATCACTTTAATTTTTGAACCGATACATATAGCCCCTAACAAATTGCGTATCACGAAAACAACATTGACTATGTAGTTACAAGTAATCCTGAATTTACGAAACGTGTAAATTTTGACAACGGATTATCGGATCACTATTGTCAGATGTTGCATTGTAACCCTCCTTCCGAAATGCTCTAAAGTATAATAATTTTATCTCCCAAACAGTATAGAAAATTTAACAATGAATCAATAAATGAATTCAAACACATGCAAACGCTTTTCCGTGCAAAAAAATAATGTTGACATCAAGTGTTTTTGAAGACTTTTTTTGAACATTAACCATACCATCACATCAATCATGAAAATTTGTGATCCAAAAAAAATCGCAAAAACATTCGGAGGATATTTATCAAATGTAATTGAGAATAAACTTGAGGAGTATTTTGGTATTAATATGTCATCCGTGGGCACAGTAACTAAAAGTGAAATTGAACAAATTATTAAAAACTTACCAAATAAAAAATTTACAGGCCTAGATCACATACCAGTAAAATTAATAAGACAGTGAAGTAGTGAATTATCAGAGCTTCTTGCTGAATTAATAAATTTGTCCATCTCAGCGAGACAGTTTTCTAACACTCTAAAAATGCAGCTGTTATTCCTATATTTAAAAAAGGTGACCAATACAATCTCGAGAATTATCGCGCCATATCACTCGAGTATATTTTCCAAAATGTTCGAAAAGATTGTCTATAACAGAATTTTAACTTTGTTCAATGAAAATAATATTTTAACAAAATCCCAACACGGCTTCAGGCCAGGGTTTTCAACTGAACCGGGCACTATTGATCTAATTCAACATGTAAATCAAAAAATGGATAAAGATTATGTAATAGTTGTATTATTTGATCTTATCGAACATTCGACACTATAGACAAATTTTTTGTATTTTTTGGGTTAAGTGTAAGAATAGTACTTTGTACTAAACTTCCATAATAAAGACGTTTTTTTTTTTTTTTTTTTTTTTTTTTTCGGTTTCCCGATGCCGGTCAGTCCTCCCATGGCCTCCGACGCCTCACGGGAGTCGCGCCGGCGCATCAACTACAGCCACTCCCCACATCCCGCAGGGTTAGTGACTGTAGATACCAGAATCGTGTGCCCTAAGCAGACGGAGAGAACCCAGAATGACCGCCTTCTGCATTTGACCTGCCAGCCACTCGGCTGGTTTTTGGCAGGCCGGTATGATCTTCAATTCCGAGAGCAGCGTAGGCTTTATCCCTCCGAGTACACCGATTATAAGGACGACCATTTTTACTGAGTAGCCTGGGTACAGCACTTGGAGCTCGTACCGGAGATCGCGATATTTGGTCCGTTTCTCTTCCTCCTTCAAGGTGATGTTTTTCTCCGCTGGCGCCGAGAACTCGATAACATACATCACCTTGAGTTGATGGTCGAGGAGGACTATGTCAGGCTTGTTGGCTTGGATTAGCCTGACAGTCGGGAACGAGTAGTTCCAGTAAATCCGGCATTTCTCGTTCTCGACAACGGACTCAATATCTCCGGGGACGTAAGGCAGCACTGGTGTCTGGTCTACCCCGTACGAGTGCCTTAGATGGTAGTACATCACTCGTAACGCCGCGTTATGCCGGTGGATGTAGGCCGAAATCGCATATATGGGGCATGCAGATAGTAAATGCATGAGCGATTCCGGCGCCTGATGGCAGGTCCTGCAGTTGATATCAGGAACCTCTACACGCCACACGCGGCTACGGTAGACCAAGGTGTTGATAACACCATCTTGGCAGGCCATAATGAATCCCTCGGTCTCCGACTTAAGCCCTGCTGACCTTAGAAAGGCGAAGGTCAGCCTGGTCGATAAACCCAGTGTTTCTATGTTCTTATAGAAGACACCATGCTGGGGTTTATCGACGTGCTGCCGAAACAGATTTTCCTGTTCGGCAGCTCTGATCCGGCTTTCAGACGATTTGGCTGAAGTTCGGTGACTGATTCAACATCAGCACCTCGCCGGCTACCTCGCCTGATGTCAAATGTGAGACCAAGTTCATCTGCGGCTCTTTTTGCTGCCTTAAACAATCCTGCTCCCACTCCTACAGTTTCGTGATGTTTCACAAACCGCAAGAGGGGATCTGAGCTCCTGAGGATGTTACATGCCATACTCAGTACTACTCTGCCATGCGTACACTCCAGGCTCAAGAGTCCTCGGCCCCCCGTTGACGTGGGAGGTACACACGAGGAACGGACGATCTAGGATGAATACTTCTGTGAATATTCATCATCTTGCGGGTATCTCTGTCTAATTGGCGCAGCTCATCTACCCTCCACTTTACTACTCCGAAGGAGTAGAGCAGAATCGGAACGGCAAGCATATTAGTTGCAGACACCTTATTCTTCCCCGAAAGTTCGGAAGACCAAATCTTTCGGAGGCGGTGTCTGTACTTGCCGCGGAGAGACTCCTTTATTTGTGTTACATCCTGGATGTGCCTTTGTTGCACACCCAGGTATGTATAGGTCTCTCCGGCATCCAGATGTCTTAGGATGCTTCCGTCTGCGAGCTGCGCGTCTTCAGGGAATTCCCCGCATCGTCCTCTCTTGAGGTGGACGACTGCACATTTGTCCAACCCGAACTCCATACCAATTGCCCGCGTATATTCTTCGACCACCCTAAGAGCGTTTTGTAGTTCGCGCTCTCCGGAGGCATAAAGTTTAAGATCATCCATATAAAATAGATGGGTGACCTTATGCCTCCGATCGCTGGGTGGTCCACATTGATACCCGCGGGTTTGGCGGAGCCCAGCAGACAACGGTAGCAGTGAGATGCAGAAGAGGAGAGGACTCAGGGAGTCGCCCTGGAAAACTCCTCCTAAATGCCACCTGCTCTGTCGTGACCCGCTGTGCACCTGATGTTATGGTGAAGCGAGTCTTCCAGAGTGGCAGCAGCCGTTCTATGCATCTCACTAGTGGTGCTGGTACCGCAAGACATTCGAGCAAGTGCAACAATAGCTCGTGCGATGTTGTATCAAATGCCTTGCGGTAGTCAATCCAGGCCATCGATAGATTCCGCTTGTATTGCACAGAATCCTGTGTAATACAGCGGTCTATCAGCAGGCTGTCCTTGCAACCTGCCATGCCCTTCTTGGCACCACGCTGTTCATGTATCTGCTGGAAGACCGGATCAACAGACCTCAGTGTCCTAGCATACAAGATACGTGTAAATATCTTGTAGCAGGAGTTGAGGCAAGTGATCGGCCTATAATTCCTCGGGTCGGAAAGATCCCCCCTTTTTGGGGATAAGCACAGTACGTCCCTCGACGAACCAGTCCGGAATCTGCTGCCCCTCGTTCAACCATGAGTTGAAAACTCGCGCCAGACGGCGGTGAGTGGAAGGAAATTTCTTCCACCACCAGTTGTTAATGCCGTCTGGGCCCGGGGCAGCGAAGTTCTTGGTACCAACAAGTGCTTGCTGGACTTCCTCCGTACTGATTGCCGGGCACACTTCTTCTGGCTCTTCACGATGTCTGTGACACAGAGCCTCGAAGTGTGCAATTGCTGGAGTGTCGCTATTGAATGGACGCGTCGTTTCGTAGATTCCCTTCCAGAAGGTTTCGACATCTTCTACAGTCGGCGGATTATCTACAACACGCTGTGGCTCTTGAAAGAGGCGGGAAGGATTCGTACGGAACAAATTGTTTTGTTCCATACTCCTCACCCGCCTCTTCAATGTTTTCTTTATCGCCATGAGTGCTCGGATCCTATCTAGACAGTGCTGCTTGATGGTAAGCATCACTGTCAGATTTAGAGTATGGTGTTGACGTCTTAATCCGGCTGTTATGCGCCGGATTCTGGGAGTAAAAACTCTACCAGTCGTCTTATATTCCACCACACTCTGGATCCGAGAAGCGTGTTGTCTGGCCGACTGTATCTTGCCCTCAATTTTCTGTACACGTCGCTTGGCTTTCTCGACCCCGTGATTGGTTGACCTCTCACGGGGGACGAGTTGCTTCGCGGCGGTGTACACGGCACTGTTGATTTGCCAGATGTCGGCATCTTCTGGAATTTCCTCATCGATGACCTCGTCCATTCTAACCAGGTCTTGTGGCTTTAGGTTAGCCCTGGTGTTAAGGCTAACCCTCGTCCTTAAGTCTATATCGGCGAACTCTAAAGGATGTTCCCCATCAGCTGATAATTGCCGCGGTGGGACTGCGGCTGGCAGTTCTTCCGGCTGACGGGGTGCCCTTACATAACCTGTCCTGAGCAGAAAGGATACTTGATCTCTCAGATGTTGTTGAGAGAAGGCGCGATGCTCTGGGTGCATTTCGCACCAAAGTGCATGCAATCGCGCCATGTATCCCCTCCGCTCAGGTTCGCTACTCTCGCGGCAGGTCAGCAAGTCATCCCGAAGTTCCCTCGTCCACTTAAAGCGTCCTTGTCCGTCGCGGTCGTTATGATTGAGACGTTCCGGTGAGGCCCCTCCCACTTGTCTCTGACCCCCATCCGATTGGGGTCGGTCGTGAGGGGCCCTTCTTCTGAGATTATATGGAACCAGAAGTGTAAGGGGCACCAGGTGATTAGCCTTGGTACCCCCCGGCCGGCATTTGTCAGGCAGAGCTGCCTCTGCCTGTCCAGGGTGCACCAGCGTGGAGGTTGCCGGTCCTTTGCACATTATTATTATTATTATTATTATTATTATTAAAACAATATTCAATATGGGTTTGTGCGGTCCTTTAAATGAATGGATAAAGTCTTTCTTATAGCAAAGAAAATTAATTGTAAAAATAAATGACGCGGAATCAGATATATACGACGTAAACATAGGAATTCCGCAGGAAAATGTATTGGGACCTCTAATTTTCATATTATTTGTGAACGATCTCCCTAATTATAACACTCAGGGCAAAGTTTTCATGTATGCTGACTACACTACAATTGTAGTATCAGAGCAAACCCCTTAATTGTTAAACAAAAAATTAATATACTGTTAGAGGAATTTAGTGGTGTGGAAAAAATCGTTTGATAATTATGCAAAAACAATTTGTATCGAAATCAAACATAAGCATAGAGTGACTGATAATAATTATAGATTTGCAATCAATAACCACATCAAAATAGAAAACTCTGTTTCTTTCTTGGGAATAACCTTAGATTGTCATTTAGATTGGGGTCACCATATTAAAATAGTATCAAAATAAATATAGTTTAAAAAAACTAAAAAACACGCTTTTAAAGCACATCAAACTAAAAAGTAAAAAATAATTATTAATATAAACTGAAAACAATAATGAACGAAAAATACTAGTATTATTGTGAAAAAAGCGTGGGTTGCTCGATATACGAAAAATACTAGTATTATTGTGAAAAAAGCGTGGGTTGCTCGATATACGAAAAATATGGTACAAAGCGCCCCACGCTTTTTTCACAATAATACTAGTATTTTTCGTTCATTATTGTTTTCAGTTTATATTAATAATTATTTTTCACTTTTTAGTTTGATGTGCTTTAAAAGCGTGTTTTTTAGTTTTTTTTAAACTATATTTATTTTTCACTTTTTAGTTTGATGTGCTATGAAAGCGTGTTTTGCAGTTTTTTTAAACTATATTTATATTGCTTATTGATGCTGATATTATAACATATTACGATCCAACAGATATTTCTGAAGAAAAAAAATATTTTTTTATTTCAGCCATGGGATTTGAACTCACGCCCGAGGAGTCCGTCGTTTGGCGTCGACTAAGACTTGTCCGCTCGGCCAACGACCGAACTGAGAATCACGGAATATACTTACAATATTAAGCCTCTTGCTCTCACGCAGAGGATACGTGAGGAAAGGACTGGCGATCCTGATCAGGATAATGATATAAACTTATCAAATTATTGTATTGTTACCGGTTCTTCGTAAGTGTACAAAGTTTCAATTAAATCTGTCCGTTTAAAGTGGGTCAAAATCGAGTCCAAAGAGTCGGTTACAAACAAACAAACAAACAAACATACAAGTGAAGCTAATAAAAGCGTGTTAAAAATTATATAAAAATAATAAGGTCCCTAAAAAATTCTTTATATACTCATACTCTGCTAAATCTATATTAGGCTTGTGTGCATACAATATTATAATGTGGGGTGAATCTGCTGGTATTGATATAATATTTATACTCCAAAAAAAGTATACTTAGGCTCATATTTAACATCAGTTATAATCAATCATGCCGTGAAATATTTAACAAATATAAAATCTTAACAGTGACTTCAATACACCTGATAAAGCTCTTGACGTATATTAACGTGAATAAATGCAAATTTCTACACAATGGTGATATTCAAAATTATCACACAAGAGGGAAAAATTTATTTTGTTTAAAGAAACATAACCATGAACGATACAAAAAATCACCCATATATTCGGGTTGTCGCATTTATAACCTTCTATCGGACGAAATAAAATAATGTAGATCTTTAGTTAGCTTGGTAAAACCCAATTCCTAAACCAATTATTTGAAAGGTAGTCACGACCGACTAGGCTTCGGACCGAAGCCCTACTATTTAAAATTCTATTTCTTAACTAGTTGGTCGTGATTACCCTTCATATATATATATATATATATATATATATATATATATATATATATATATATATATATATATATATATATATATATATATATATATATATATATATATATATATATTTTTATATATATATATATGTTAAATTCGTTTTCCGGGTATACTCCCGCGTAGGTGATAGGCCCCGAGAGGGACCGTGGTTGTCTGAACGACGTTTTTTTTTCAGTTCGAGTTACCAGAAGCCGCAGTAAGCAGTTATCTGTTAGAACCTGAAGATGGCAGATGAGATTCTGCCGAAACGTCGTTCAGACAACCACGGTCCCTCTCGGGGCATATCACCTACGCGGGAGTATACCCGGAAAACGAATTTAACATTCACCACCCGCGAAAACCTGAAAAACAACATATATATATATATATATATATATATATATATATATATATATATATATATATATATATATATATATTTGCATTTTTCCACCTTGCAATTTTTTCTTTATGCGGGAATACCCGATTTATTTCTACATTTTTACTGTTCGTAACTAACCCGCGTCTAGCTATTTCCCTGTATATATATATATATATATATATATATATATATATATATATATATATATATATATATATATATATATATATATATATATATATATATATATATATATATATATATATATATATATATATATATATATATATATATATGTATATACATAATTCACTATTTTGTTAATTTTATATTAATTTCAAATTGTTTTAGTTAAATAACTATATAAATTAAATCTGTATTGAAATTAAAGTTCAAAATAAATCCTCACAATATCTTTATACTTTAACCATAATTACATCCCCCATTTAACCCTGCTATCTAGCTAACTTATAATAACATTTATTCAAATATCTGACAATTTTATTATATGTGACATAACCTTTTAATACCTTTGACAACTATCAATAAATATGTCTATCAATTTTCTTTATTATGTTTATAAAAGTTTATTTACTTATTTTAAATAAAATCCATAATTGTGACTAGCGATTTTTTCAATATGCATCTGCAGATGGCATTATTCAACAACAAAAATTGTTACATCCAAGTGATTGGGAGATAGTCAATAATAATATAGGGTGGAAAGGAAACTAGAAGGAGGCTTAAAAACATGTATTAATATACATGGTATTCTATTTAAAAAAAAGCACTTGACTCCGTAGAAACATCTTAGTTCGCCCTGTATATTCGAAAATAATTTTCGGATATAGACTTTTTTATCTGCTTACTTACGATTTTTAATCAAATTTCTAGCTATCATACAATTCATGTGATCGAAATCGGACGCACTATTGCCCCACCCTGTATATCAGTAGTATGATGGTTACAATTTTCAAATTTTTACCTTTCATCAACATTCTCCGATATAATTTCAGATATAATTTGATTTTCTTCTATATTGATTTTAAAATCTAAATCATTTATTTCCAAAAAAATCGTCAAGTTTTTCTGCTTTCATTATAATTCCTACAGTTTCATCGTATTTTTTGCTTAGGTCTAAACTTATCCATATTTACATCAATGAATGTAAACTGTTGAACATCAATTAAATCTATTTGTCCTTCATTATTCGTTCCTTCTATTTCTACATAATTTTTTATTTTCTCCTCTACATTTAAACAGTTAGTTATAAAACTAACTAGGCTTTGCAAAGTTTCAAGGCAACCTTTACAAATTTCCAATACTTCTGGACCATTTAAATTCTGAAATGTTAAATATATTATTAATATCAATCATTGATCAATGTTTAATATATTAGAATGTTAAAACAACTTAAAAGAGAGTTATCAAATGTAGTACAAGTTTTATGTTCTTCGGAATACTCTGAGGCTAGTGAAAATATAATTTAATTAAAACATGATATTCTAGAAAACAAGCTTAAGTATAATGCACAGTGTCCAAATTAATTTAAATATGTAAGAAATTTAAAAAAAAATCTGAAATATTATTGCTTACTATTTATGCATTTCTAGAAAAAAATAATAAAATAATTATTGGGTATTACATAAGGAATCTTTCAAACGCTTACATAATAATAATAAAAAAAATACTTAAAGTTTTTTATATTTTATACTCTCATTCTTATCTGAATGCGCTAGTAAAAAAAAATGTAGGCGCATACAATAAATCAAAAACAGAACTTCCAATACATTTTATCATATAAACTGTTAAAACAACTACTCAATCCAGGAGCAAGAAATGCATTGAATTAAATAACAGTGTTCTTAATAGTAGAAGAAAAAAATATTGAGATAAAAAATAGTGACTCACCAAAAAGGAAAATTTTCACATTAAAGAAATGATCTCTTCTAGTTACAATACAAAAACGAAAACCCCTAGTCCCATATATATTTACTTCAGTGGCGTATTATCCTACAAGTCCATGAAGCCCGGTCTTGGTTCGCAAAATATTTAGAGGTGGGACGGCGAGGCGGATGGAACAGTTCAAAGAAACTCGATAAGTTTTAAGAACAAACCAAATGGAAATGCAATCATAATTCTAACTAATAATATTACACATAATAATCCATTGCAACAATTGTGCTGGTCACTGAATTTTTTTCCCGTAAATAAATGATTATTATTAGCTTAATTATTAGTAGCTATTAACACTTTTAACGCAAACGTGACGCCTATGTTCGTGTGTAAGCAATTCGTGGGTAATGTGCATGTGCCTAGGACTAATGCGCTTTTTCAATGTGTATATAAAATTATTCTATTTCTTTGTTTCTCCACTTCAACCCAGATTCATACCATTGAGGTTGAAAAAAAAACAGGAGGAAATCATTTCTTAGTGTGAAAATTTTCCTTTTTGGCGAGTCAATATGTTTTAATATCAATATTTTTTTGTTTCTAATACTAAGAACAATGTTATTGAATTCAATGCAATTCTTGCTCCTAGATTGAGTAGTTGTTTTAATAGTTTCTATGATAAAATACATTTCATGTATTTCCATAAGTTCGTCCGTCCGTCCATCCAACTATCCATCCATATCGGTTTGGAGCCAGCCAATTTAATTGTAACTGATCTGACATACTTCAGTAGGTAATTAATACTTTTTTTATGAATCTGTGAAAATGATACATTATCAAGTTACAACCTGCTACCAGAGAACAAAATAAGTACACCACAGATCGAAGGCTATGTAAAAGCTTATTCATTCTGCCGGACTTCTATAGAAAGGAGCGGTCAGCGATTCTCCACAAACCATCTATTAAAATTAAACCCTATAAATTTAATATGCACGGTATACAAAAGACTCGTCAACATGCATTGACACCATTTTTACAAATATTTAGATGGGGAGTGCTGAGGTATTTGAAAGTGGATTATCATATCATCTGGATATTGAACTAAAATTTACAATTATTGAAAAGGTAAAGGTAAAATAATGTATTTTACGAAAAACGGCATTTTAATGATGAAAATTTGGAAAATTTTATACATAAGCTGAATCAAGAAAAAGGAAACCTATATAAATCACTGCGTTGATGACAGTTATGAGACCTTCTTCAAAACGTTCTTGTTTCACTTTGAAAATGCATATCCGGTAAACGCGAAAAGCACAGAAAACAATAAACGGTGGATAAATAAAGAGGTCATTCAGTCTTCTTAAGTGAAAAACCTTCACTAGATTTGGCAAAACGTAGATGACTCACACATCTTAAATATGCCCAAAAATTAAAACATCTACTAGAAATCAGTGTCCTTTTTCATAATTTTATCCAACCTGATATTGGAAATTCCCTAAAAACCACGTCAACTCCTAAAGATACAATATTCCTTAAGCCAGTAAATGAGGAAGAGCTCATAAGTGTCATCCACTCAGTCACCTCAAAAAAAAAATCACCCAGTTTTGATGAAATTCCTTGTAACCTCACCGAACAAGTTGCCATTTACATCATTAAACCATTAATATACATAACACTGACGCAGTTTTCCACGAAACACCAAAACATCATATATGAATTATATGTTTTGGTGTTTCATGGAAAGCTATGTCAGTGTTATTTTCACATTAAAAGGTTCCAATCCACTTCAGGACAACTAATATACATCATAAACATAAACCTTTCACTATCACAAGGTAAATTACCTGATATTCTAAAAACTGACAGAGTAATTCCTGTACATAAAAAGGGAAGCACAAAGGATGTTAAAAATTACAGACTAATATCAATCATCAATTTTTTTCAAAATTTCTTGAATAACTTATTTATAACAGATTAATTTCTGTTCCTAATTCAATAACTTTTCAGTAATACTCAACACGAAATTAGGAAAATAGGTCATCCACGATCACTAATTACAGCTCCCTAAGTTATATTCTAAACTCATAGATAAGGACAAAACTATAGGTGTATATTTCGACCTCTCCAAAGCGTTTGATATGGTCGACCTACGGCGGTTCTTCTATAGGGTCATTTGGTCAATGACCTCCCACATACAAATAAAAAAATAGAGCTATTCATTTTCTGAAGTTTAAAAATATATGCTTAATATACATGTTTTTAATATTCTTAAAAATATATATATTATATATTTTTAAACTTCAGAAAATGAATAGCTCTATTTTTTTATTTGTATGAGGGAGGTCATTGACCAAATGACCCTATAGAAGAACCGCCAGTGTGGTCGACCATTCAATCCTTCTAAATAAACTGTCATCAGCTGGTATTACCCGCCTGGCACATGAATGGATCGAGTTTTTCTTAGTAAACAGACAGAATAAAATATTTATTAACCAATAAAATTTATTTTTTAACTTATTTGAAAACTATATTTTTAAGCGGCAACCTATTGGAAACATAATATTAATATTATAAATTTTCTAACAAATAAATTTTCTCTAAATCTAATGATTAATACTTAGTTGGATACCTATTAGCTTCAATGACTTTTAAACATCTTCTAGGCATAGACTCTACTAAACATTTACATGCCTCTACTGGAATGTCTACAAATGCTTGCCTCACGCTGTCAAATAATTCGTCAACATTTTTCGACCCTACTTTATTTTTAACAATCATCAAGAAATTTTCTATGGGGTTAAGGTTTGAGTTATAAGAAAAACATTCATATGATTATCTTAAAGCCAGGCAATTACACTTCTAGCAGAATGCTTAGGATCATTGTCATGCTGGAATTTCCAAAGTACCGATAAATTTTCTAATGCATAGGGTTGTATGACGATTCAGTATATGACATATTCATACTGATCCATGGTACCATTTTTTTTGAAAAGTGGGCCAACACCATTCCAAGAAAGGCAGTCCCATACCATGATAGAACCACATCCAAATTTTACGGTTTTTATCATAAAGCGAGAATCAAACTATTTACTTCGTGGGTGCCAAATGAAACGTTTTCCGTCAGAAAAAATAAAAAATATACACTAACATAGCAACAATGAAATAGTATTTTAATTTTCTTATATTCATTTCATAATAAAAAAACTGAATTATTATTTGCTGTTGCTTCCAATTAGTCTGCTGCCACTGTACATCCAACTTCAATTATTAATCATATACAAAAACATTCGCTAAAGAAACTCCATAGGGTGCAATCCATTTCTCTTTATTATTTTCTGTAATGATCTCCACAAAATATCTTGTAAAAACAGTAACATTAGCATATGCTAGTATGCCGATGACACTTCAATTATAGTTAGCGAAAAAAAGATTTAAATTAGCAAGAGTAGAATGTAGAATGCAATAAAATTGTTGACAAAATGTAGTGTGTATCCAACGGGCTTTTACTAAACCAAGATAAAACATATATGGTATCTTTTAACAATAGAATGACAACTGATTTCAGTTTGCTTGAGACTGTGTGGTCGGTCAATCAAACAAGATAACTCTATTAAGTTTTTGGGAATTCACATAATCGAAAACTGTAACTGGACTCTACATATTGATTCTATCTGTAGCAAAATCAGATCTGCATGCTATGCCATCCTGAATATAAGACACATTGTCTTACAAAAATCTCGCTACGGTACATTATGCATATGAAACAACTATTAATTTTGCAAAAAAAACATTAGGTTGATATGTAATGCCAACTTTAGGGAAGACTGTGCTCTTCAAAAGACTGAAAATTATGAGTTTTCACGCTTTACATTTTCAATCATAACTTTTGCGAAAGAAAATTTTAATACTTTAATAACTAATAGGGAAATAAGTAGGGGAATGTTCACAGAAAACGCTAATATGAGTTCTAACAATTAAATATCAGACAACCGTTAATTTTTTTATGAAGATCTGATAATTTATGAAACTGTATTTATATTGTATAATGGAATTGTCGCGTGTTGAACTGTAGCTGGCGGATCAAAGAAGTGATTATTTCAGCCCGTGTGAGCAGTTTTGCTCCCAACAGTTGGCGAGGAAGTCACGTAACTCCTGCGTGAGGGACGGAATTTTGACTAATGTGGAGGGGCACATATTCTCTAAGCAAGCTTAGCGAAATATTTTTAAACAAATTCCCTGCGCTGACAAACAAATGTTTATAAAATATTCTGAGACTGGGAATCGTTTTCTCATAATTTTAAAACTATAAACTGTTAATCCGAGCGGTCAGATATTTCGGTAGTTTCGCGTTTCAGTAATTAAAATAGGGTTATCTATTCAGAAACGCTCTCGGGGGAGAATTCCGCTTTTATTTAATGTTTTTATGTATATACACCGATTGGATTTTAGTGTCACTTGTTGAGGATAACATCCAATTCCAGTGTAATACTAAGGAGAACTACTAGTCAGATTTTTAGCGTCAATCGTTTGAGGATAGAATCTGACCAAGTGGCCCGAGAATTAATATCCGATTAGATAGGTCAGCTCATGTTCAATGCGATAACCTGGAGTCTGAACCTATAAACTGTTACCAACTATATATTTCGATGTATATCGAAGTCACCACGAATATCTCAGGCCAGATCAATTTACACACATTTTTGTCGTTTGATTTTTTAAATCTTTCTTTAATAAGGATTAAGGTGTTATCTAGTTAAGACGTCTTTCTGGAACATACTGTTTTCAATTTAGATTATATTATACTAAACACCGATTTGATTCTAGTGTCACTTGTTGAGGATAGAATCTAATCCCAGTGTTATAGTTAGGAAACACTACTAGCCAGATTTTTAGTGTCACTCGTTTGAGGATAGAATCTGACCAAGTAGTCCGCGAAATAAAACACGATTGTACCCCAGCAAGGGACAAAAAAGACAACCTACCTATATAACACCCGCTAAAGTACACACTAGACGCCCTTCGGGATGATCCGGGGTTTCGGTTTAGGTTTTATAATACTAAACACCCATTGGATTCTAGTGTCACTCGTTGAGGATAGAATCCAATCATAGTATTATAGTTAGGGAACACACCAGATTTTTAGTCAAATAGTCCGCAAGTTAGAACGTTTTATCCTAGTAGGGGACATAAGGGCTAACTAGTTGTATACCCGCGATAAAACTTCTCTCAGTAACCATCAGTCCCTAGATTGATATCCTTTCGTAGTGTCACGCTTGTATACCGTAACCACTTGCACCTAGACCGTTTTGCACACACCGCCTGCAGTAATACCGCTTCTGCACTAGCCGCTTTAAACACATTAACCTCTTGCTAAATACCAGTAAAAAAATAGTAGTTTCCGTAATTACCTGCTTGTATTATCATTATGCATTTGATATACCTGCTTGCATTATCACCACCTCTTGCTTGGTTTATTGGCCTGCTTTTTCTGCTGCCTGTATAATGGGTCAAAGTAATTAATATTTATTGTTTTGAGGTCAGTTTTAAATAAAATTGAGTAAGTAAGTGAAGTTCAAATTCTGTCTTTTATTTAGAGCATAAGTAATAAACCTGGTCATACGAGTCATTTTTGGCAGGTAAGGTGAAGTGGTCCATTGCTACGCAACCGACAACCACACACACAGACCGCTTGGACATTCCGTTTCTTCACTGAGTTATCCTAGCTTCTAACATACCGCTGACAGAATAAAGTGGTGTTCCTACACTTTAAAACAGGAACTGGCGCTCGAGACCGTACCGTAAATAAAAGTACCGCTGCTGTACTAAAGGGTGCCATCAAGTGACATAACGCAAATACCATTTTATACGTCACAGTATGTGTCCTACTTTTGCGTTTTTTTCCTTATCATTGGACGAAATAGAAAAATCATTTATCTAAGATTTAGAAGCTGGAAATCTATACCTACGGAATCCTTTCAGCTAAATAAATAAAATTATATACTCGTATAAATAAAGTTGTAAGAATAACATACATAGGCACTTTTTTTTACTGAAACCGGGAAAAGTTATTCAAGATCGCTTTAAACGTCTACATCAAAATTTTGTGCAGGTAAATAAGACAGAATCCGAAATTAACTTTTGATTGGAATATTTCTTGCCCTTTTTGACTTTTTTTTTTTATTTATTTATACCCACTTTAACATTTACGGTGATCCTAAAACACCTTTTCTCGATAAAAATGTGTCACATGTCAATTTTTGCATTTATTTTTAATCCTTGGGAAAAGAGAAACAAATATTTCAATGTATGTATGTATACATGTATACATATACAGTATGTCCGCGGAAGGGGTTTACAAGATGTGAAATTGCCAAAATATTCAACTTTTAGAGAAAAAGAACATTTTATTTTGGCTCTGGAAGCAAAGTTTGAACACAGGTACTTTTTATTTTACATAATTGAATAAAATAAATTAAGGTCCCCTGTTTATTCATATAGATATGTATTTCTAATCTATTTCCGCCAAAACGTTATAATAAATGTTTTTAATTATTTTTTTACGCACGAATTAATGCCATGTTTTTCCACAATTATGCATTATGGCGTTCCATTACTAACACAGCCTTAATTATTGGTTGTTATTTTTGGCATAGTTTTAATTAAAAATTGACAAAATTCAGGGGTGAAAGAATTACAAATTTTTTTCGAACTTAACACGTAATGTCAGAATAGTCCTTTGGTGATTTATTTTTCAATAATTTCTTTCATTTTGTGCCATAGTGTCCCTATCATATCAAGATCAAGATTACTTGATGGCCAAGATAAAACCATTAAGTTTATATCTATAAAAAGAAACAAATCCTTTGTTCTGAAGCCAATTTATCACCGGGGAACACGGGATGGCGCCACAAAGCATCTACTGTTGACCGTTTATAACTAATAATGTAACAGTAAACACAATAGTTTAACGTCTTAGTTTTCTGTAACTTAACCGTCTTATAAAGCCAAGCTTCTCTGCTGGGTAATCAGTAATCACTAATCAGTATTCCGTCGAAAGTTTTACTTCACGTCATACATTTGGATATGTTTATAGCGCCTTCTCTTATGCAAAACCTTTTTTTAAGTGCAATACGGTGGGAAAGCTGAAGAATTGCCGATAAAGTATTTGAATCTCTCGACAAGCACCTCTATGCCCCTACTGCCGGCCACAGTTGTTTACTACTAGCATCAAGTTTATATTTTAAATGGAAAATGAAAATAACTGTGCAAAACATATTGTTACGTGTTTGCTATCCACACAAACACCTATACTCGTTGATTCGTTGATTGAAAGTCCAGGTAACACTTACTCACTACTTTATTTACTAATTAACAATTAACAACAATAGATTCATTATTGTCTTAATTATAATCACACTTGAACACTTATAAGTTTTTCTTATTTCCTCTTTACTCGTTCACGCTCAACTTAAGACTGAGTCTCGGCCCCACCGTGTGTCTTATTTATACATCCATTCACACAGTCTAGAGTATTCCAGAATATTCCCGGCCGTTCGCGTACAATTCCAGTTTCATTTAACCAGTCTACACAATCCAGTGGCGTAACAATATATAGATTAGAAATGTTACAACTTTTAATAAAAGTAAAATTATTCAAATTACCTGAAAATAATACATTAACTGTTTTAAAAGAAAGAAAAATGAAAGTTTTTGCACATACTTAACACAGTGTGGTCCAGAAAGTTTGCAACATATGAAAAACTTTATTATTGATTTTTCAGCAAATTTCGCTGTTGTTCAAAGTTGACGCGTCCTCCAAAACAATAGAAATGTGAAATAAAATTATCACGTGAGTCGTGGTGTACGAGGAAAATCAAAATACTTGGATTCTGCTCAACAAGAGTAAAGTGCTCTAAATATTAGCAGTACAGAATAATTTTATAACAAAATTTTTTATACAAATATTTATTTAAAAAGTTGCCGCCTGTCTGGCTCAGTTTGGTGAAGCCCAGCCTTAGATTATTTATCAGGCTTGGTATTTCGTATCAATGTTGACATTAGTGATTGTAAAATTTTATTAAGCGCCAAATATCATGATGAAAAACGGTTATTGCTGGAAAGAAAAAATGGAAATGTAAACCCTTTAACATAAATAAACAAAAATCTTAAAATATCGTAAAAAAAGTATTGAAAAAAAGTCATAAAAAATTAAAATAATCACTGAATGGAAGAAAATTTAAAAAGAAATCAGCGAAACTGAAGGCATATTTGAATACGTCGCAACAGATTTATTATCTTTAACAGAGCCAAATGAATTGCCACCTTAATACCACTTATACCATAACAATATGCTCTCACAAAAACAACAAAAAATTACATAAAAAAAATACAAGGTGGAGCTATAGCAAAAAAATTACATAAAAAAATACAAGGTGGAGCTATAGCTATAGGGAACACCCTATGTGTTTTTTTTATATTTAGTTAGAGCCGTTTTTCTGATTTGAAAAATATGTCATTTACACGTGGTTTGATAACCATTCTTTTTTTAATTAAAAATTAATTTAAAAAGAACAGCTATATGAAAAAAAAAAATTGTAGTGGGCCATGAAAAGCAAACGCTATTTTCCTTATGTCAACAACTAATTTCATAAGACACTGCTATTTGACAAATTCGTAATCGTCCGTGACAAAAACAAATGGTATTGTCTTACGTGTTTTTCATCGCCGATTACGATTTTTTTTTTAAATATTAGCTGCCTTTAAATTAATATTAAAAAACCGGTAATCTAAACACATGCAAATTATATATTTTGAAATCAGAAAAAAAGCTTTAACCAAATATACAAAAATACTGAAATGAAGATACAGAAAAAAATTAAAAAGCAAAGTTGTAGGATATCTTATGATGAATCATAATATGCTTTCTAATAAACAACTGAAAATCACATAAAAAAAGAGATTTTTTTTTTTAATGGAAGAATCATCTTTTTTTTAATGGAACGCCCTATATATTTTTTTCATATTTGGTTAGAGCTTTTTTTCTGATTGCAAAAATATGTAATTGGAATGTGTTTAAATTAACAGTTTTTTTAAATTAATTTAAAAAGAACAGCTGATATACATATATAAAAAAATCGTAGTCGGCCACGTGTTTTTCATGGCCGACTACGATTTTTCAAATATCAGCTGTCTTTTTAAATTAATGAGTACACAATACTTGTAATTTTTTAATTTTCAATTTTTCAACATATGTTCGTCATAAAAAGTTTTGCATATTTTAAAAAATTCAAAATCCGTCGTGATTAAAAACTTAAAAAATGTTAAATTTTTTCGAGTAATCTACCATTATTTATTAGAAAAATATCATGAACAATTGTTGTTCGTAATTATAAAATCAATTTAAATTAAGAATTTCGTTGAAAAAAATCGAATGTCATGGAAGATTAATATTTACTAGTTAATGCTAAAATGCTTGTAGGAGAAAGTTCTCTATTTTTTATTTTAAAGAAAAAATGCACTTGCATTTTCTCAAACAAATTTCACATTTTTTTTAAGTTTTTAGTCGTTCTGTATAATTTTTCGAACATTTGATTGTGGCTTTTGAATCTTCAAAATAAGTATGTAAACTCCATCCTTGGACACTTTATATTACCTGGTACCTTTTGATATGATTTTCAATTGTTTTTTGAAAGCACATTCTTATGGTTCATTTAATATCCTACAATTTAATTTTTTCCATAATTTCAAAAATAAAGCATGTAGCCATAGCTCAAAATATGAGGAATCACCCACATCGCTATATTTTTTGTGTGCTTAATAAAACACTTTGGTAACATTTTGCTCTAAAGTTATTATAAAACGTACCTAATTTGCATAAAACATGAAAGTTTGCAAGACTCTAGCGATCACCCTGTATGGTGCATATAGCCCAATTTCAATAGGTCTACTACTACTACTATTCTACATACTTACCCACAAGATTTAAAGTCAAAGTGTTAAGTCTAACAAATATTATCGTGTTTACAAGAAACAGTATATACAGACATCCACACAACAAAACTTTTTTCGATATTTGAGTTCAAGGTGTTACAAAATCGGTTTTCGTGAAAAAAATTTTTTCTGTGATTATTAAAATTTTTTGTTACAACATATCTATTTGATGAAATCAAATATCTACTGTGCGTCATTTTATCTTGATAACATTTCGATATGATATAACACTTTTTATTTTTCAAGTTATTATTATGAACCAAAAAACCAAATTACGGGGTCCGTTACTTACTTTTTTTGTGTCATCAGAAAAAACAAAAAACTGTCAATAGAAAAAGATACGTATTTTTTTAAATAGAATACCCCGTATGTTTTTAATTGGTTGATAGCATATTTTATTTTGATTTCAGTGATATAGCATACTTTATACTTTGATCCAGTAGTTTCCGATTTATTCGCCAAAATATAAAATATTTATTGCATGATATATGATGTAGTGTGTCGTGGAAACAAAATTATACAAATTTTTGACACATAAACAAACAATAATTACAACAATAATACTGACGTGCTGTCAGTATGACGCAGAATTTTTCTAATTATTTCATTTAAGTTGACTATTATTTTCACAATGGTATTCAGTCAGTTTAGTGTTCAAGAAATATATTTGAGGTATGACACTTCTTATTTTTTGAACACTAAATTGACAGAATACCACTGTGAAAATGATAATCATTTTGAATGAAATAACTACAAAAAGCACAATAAACTCTACGTCAGACTGACGTGCTTAATAATTATTGTTTGTTTATATGTCAAAAATTAGTACCTACCATTTTGTTTCCACAGCACACTATATCACGTAATAAATATTTTACCTTTTTTGCGAATAAATCAAAAACAACTAGTTCAAAGTAAAAGTGTGCTGTATCACTGAAATCAGAATGAAATATGCTATCCAACCAATTAAAGATATACAGGGTGTTCCATTTAAAAAAATACGTCTTTTTCAATTGAGTTCTTTATTTTTTTCTGATGATAAACAAACTTAGTAACGAACCCTGTAATTTGGTTTTTTGGTTCATATTAATAACTTTAAAAATAAAAGTTGTATCAAGATAAAATGACCCACTGTACAATAATTAGAACAGGGTATACTAGCGCGCGCATGAACATCTAAGTATTTTAAATTCAATTTTTTTATGAGATCGTGGATAAAGTACTGATTATGAAAGTGCATGTTGCCAGCCGGAAATGTAGTCAGATAATTCTTTAAATCAAATAAGTTATAGATTTTTAAAAGTTTAAAAATACGTGAATTTGCAAATTTTCAACCCGTCAAAAGTATATTATATAAGTAAACAATGGAATTTCTTATAAAATGGATTTTTTATGTATTCTTTAAATTATCTAATAATAACCTCTGTAGAAGCAATTTCACAAACTTTTACTTTTAACGCTTGTGTCTGAATTATCTATAACATGCTCTCGAACTAAGTTATTTAACAACAAAAGGTATTTCTTCGATTGCCGTATTGACCGCTGCAACTTGGTAGAGATACTATAAATATGCGTGAATGCCAAACAGTGTATTGTATTTGTAACCAATTCAGAAAGGTTAAAAGTAAAAAATAGTGAATTGGTTTTGCAGAGGTTATTTATAAATCGTTCGAAGATGTAAAAAATTGTTTTAATATACATGTGAAATGTTGAAAATAAGCAAATTCACATACGTACTTATGTATTTATAACTCAAAAATTTTATATATAAATTACTGAATATAACAAAAAGTCATTACATTTTCTGTTGGAATTTTACTAAATAGGAAAATAAATTGTTGATGCAAAAATATCAATATTTTTCAATTGTTTAAGCAAATTTAATTTACCGCTTCCGACAGGCAACATATACTTACATAATCAGTGCTTCATCCTACATACGATCCCTTAAAAAAAATTTAAATTGTTTTCATACGAATGCACCAGTACAACACACCAAAATCAAAATATTACAATTAAAAATTTGGACACGATCGCGGCAGTCCAAGGTTAGTATATTGGATGACACTCTTACCAGTCATACCACCGCTTACATCCTCCTTCCATCTCTCTACACCCAAGTTCCCCTACAATACAAAATTCTTCGCAAAATTGATGTGGAATGTTGGAATAGATGTACCGATTTATTTTATCTAATCGCCACTATATACCCGCCACCCACTGAGCTCTGATTGTTATGAAGCTGTAGAAGCGGGATAAAGGGGGTATAGAGCTTCAGTAGAACTGCTTCTTGCAACGTCTTTGTATTTGATTTGGTCGATGATAAAACTTTGATATTATGGTTGCCAAACCAATTTTTTGTGCTTTTAGCACTATGGCATGATGCACCACCACTGAAAAATGAAATCGTTGGGATACAAACTTTCTACACTGGAAAACAGGCATTTTCAAGAATATATTGACATTTTTCGGCATTGATTATACCGTCAATAAATTTAAGAGTTCCTAACCCATTTGCAGACATACAGCCCCGTATCCTATTATCCTGTGAGAATTTCATTGTTCTTTTAATATAGTCTTTACGAAAAGCTTCATTTTTGTTTCTGATAACTCTTTTTGGGTAATCTCCCACACAGACATCAAATCTGGATTCATTCCTGACAATTACTTTCTTTCAGCCCTCTCGGGCCCAGGAACACTTTGGCTTTGACCAAGTTAAATGTCTTTGCTTTTAGACCGCGGTTAAGGGTGCTTTTTCTTTTGCCTAAAGAAATCAATACTAGAGAGCTTCTTTTATGATACAGTATGATACATATATTATGATCAAGCCTTCCAGATTTGCAATTTCTAATAAGAAATTTTTGATGTCTGAGTTATTATGTTAGATCTCCCTGGAATTTTACCAAGGACATCAATGCTACCTGTTTCTCTATGATGTTTCTAATGGTGGATTTAGATACATTAAGATTGCTTGATATAGAGACATGGATTGATCTATCTGATACTGTTGAATAATAATTTCACGCAATTTCTTATTGGTTGCTATGCCTCGAGTTAATTTTTATTTTACAATGACTATTACACACTGATTGCTAGTGGTTACAATGAACTGACAATGTCAACATTGTCAACTAATAAATAATGATACGACTTTGACAGGCTATTAACATTTGTTGTAAAGCCTATTTGTATAATTTTTTTTTAAGGTGTCCGAACATTTCGTTGTCAGCATTCTTTTGACACACTTTTGTTAAGAATGAGCAGTTTAGGAAAGTTAGCTATAAATATTGAAAATGTTTGTTAAAGACATGTATTATAGTTACATATTATGCAGAATAGATATTAAAATAGTTTCATTAATTTTTCAGGTTTTAGTCAAATCTTAGCATACCTCAGCACTCCTCAACCTTATTTGAAAAAGGTTCAACGTTTATGGGTATTAAAATATTTAACAAACTGCCTGGAAATTAAAAAAAAAAAATGACAACATCCATAATTTAAAAAGGCTGTAAAGGACTTCCTCTTTGGCCACCCTTTGTGTAACCGAATATCTTAATCATAATTTTGAATAATATTTGTATATATAATTTTAAGGACAATTTATTGACGGTGAAATATATGAGGAGCTTTTTTCAAAACACAATTTCTGACAAAACATTTATCGAGATATAGATGGCATTTAACTCATTTTAATGAACCCTTTTAGAAACCATACATTTACTTTTAGCAAAATAGTTACTGTAATTTAAAATACATGATAAATATTGGCCATTTTTTTATAGAAAATTATGCAATTACCCCTAAAAAGGTGTTTTGCAGAAATTGTGTTTTGAAAATAAAATAAGCTCCTCATATATTTTGTGTATTTTTATACTTGAACTTATGTTTACCTACCTACATGACGTGCCTATAAATTGTAAAATTTCTAAGGGCAATAAAATTTATATTTATAGAGATAAAAGGACACACCGCCCAAGATTTAATAAAACTTGCATACCACCTAAAATTTTAGGTTAAGATTTTGATAAACGAACTTCTTGATACATACGTTAAATGCCCCTAATGAAAAAGGATTATTACCAATTCTGGAAAATGTGTTTTTAGTATATCAACCATAAAAATATTTTCCTTAGTCTCATATAAAGGTATCAAGCATTGACCTTTAGTAAGATTCATACAAATATGGCAAGGCTTATGTATAATTGAAATTAAATGTTCATTTTCAGTTCCTTCCATACAGCCAACTTCTACATTCACTAATTGTTCATCCTCAATTTCTTCCACACAGCTCTCTTCTATATTCATTTTTATATTTCCTTCACAGTTGTTATTGGATCTATTCTCAGTATTTACCAATGACAATTTAAAATTAGTGAATTTTTTTAATTGCACTAGCACAGTTTTTACACATCACAGGATACGCACTTATTTCCAAATTCTAAAACAAAATTTAAAGTGTACACAATTTGGGCTATATATTATTGTATCAGAGCAATTTATTTGAAAAAATGTACAACGTAAAGTATCGGCCCTTAAAGGATTAAAGGAATATGAGAACTTTATTTCTGAAGCAATATAGATACACATACAACCTATTTAACTCCTTTATTGAATACAGCTTGATAAGCATTTTGTTTTTATTGGATCAGCAGATCTTAAATAACTTACTACTTCCAAAATGAGTGGTTCCAATATTTGTGTTGAAATTGCTTCAAAGTCATCATTGTCATCAATGTATATTGTATGAAGGCAAAGTCTGCAGATTTTTCTAGCCGAGTTATCCATGAAGTATACTGGTCTCTCTGAACAAAAATATATTACATTTATTATATTGTACACTATAAAAATAACTAAAGAAAACCTAAATATAAAATGTGTACCTATATAATATAATATAATGTAGAACATCAAAGAATCACTGAAAGTTTATAAAATTCGAGTCAACTTAACCACAATTTTTTCTTCTTCAAAATGTACATCATGAAAATAAAAAATAAAGGGAGATAAAAGATAACATTAACCATTTATACTGGAAATGCAATGGTTTACCGACATGGCAAATGTCAGCAAACTATTTGAAATGGAATTGGTGGATTTTTTTTCATAACAAGCTTCTTTCCACCAATCACAATATAACAAAACAGCTATTTTAACTGTTGTTAAGATAATTCAAATATAATTTTCTTGCGATGGGAATTGATTATTTCAATTTCAAATAAAATAAAAAAAATTAATTGTGGTCATACGTAAAACTATGGAGTGTAGAGAAGGAGAAACGTCTCCGTGTTAAAAAATGTGATCGGATTTTCGATGGAAGAATAGGTGGCGCTGATTTAGAGGAGGTATTCTACGTGATTTTGTTTTTACTATTTTTATTATTTTTTTACGCTGTATAATTCTTTTCAACACCTACATAATATTATGTTTTCGTTAGTTTATAGAATCTGAAGCTAGTTCAGAGATATAGTAAGTGTTTAACTTCAGACTCAATCCCATAATACGATCAGCGCCACATCTCATACCTTACAGAATTCAGACCACATTTTGGACGTACCGTCCATAAGAGACGTTTCTCCTTCTCTACACTCCATACGTAAAACATTACAGCCTGTAGACACTCTGTTGTGAAAGATTCAAATAGGAAAATAGTGTTGTATGATAATCGTATCAAATAACGCAAGTAAGTTTGTGAGATCATTAACTGGATTGATAAAAATAGGGACGACTATAATAGTAATAGTCAATTATTCTTGGCTTCAGAAAAAGACTGTTTCAGGGTTTTACCTCAAAAACATGTAATCAAAACAATAGATATTTAAACAATAACTAACATTTCAAAAAACGTCCATGCAAAAATATCAAGAAATGCATGTTAGCCACATCAAGAACAGAAGCAGTAAAAAAAAAAAAGTAACTAACTTATATCAAACTTTACCTTTTGCGTTCATAAAACAGAGGAATTAAAAGGTGATGTGGTTATACCTATACCTAAACTTATATTAAAGCTCTAGGGTAATTTCGAACACACTCTAAAATATATGACAATTTTGATTAGAATTCGCCTTATAAAAATATGAGAAATTATTTAATTCTATAGATTAGTGTAGTTTCGACTTTCCAAAAATTATTATAATTACTAGAATCTAACGGACGAACTGATGGTATTGTCGAATTTAGAATTTTTATATTACACACATATCAATAGGTACCATAAAAACATTTTTTTTTACCGATATAATAAACACTTATTTAGTATAAACTAACAGCAATAGATTGAATCTCATTAGGTTTTAATCAATCATAATTCATAACATAACACTTAACATTTATATTAAAACTAATGCTTGATACTTGATTGACACAGTCGCATACGCATACCCCTGTATACATAGAAAATATATTATAATATTTTATCTATGCCTGTATAATTAACGGCCTTTCTTCTGTCTGATATCAAAGTTGTATCTTTTTCTCCCATATATAATAATGGGAGAAAGAGAGCGTTAAACGAGATCACATAGACAAAACCACAGAACAGAAAATAGGACAAAACCATACCATTCCATTTTTGTGAAAACACACATATCAAAATCAACCTGAAAAGATGACGACCGCAAACAAACACGGTCGAGCACCCATTCGCTGAAAATTCAAAAGTAATTATTATGGATTATTTATTGCATACTCTAAAGTTATGGATATTATTAATTCTGTAGATTTTTTATATAGTTGTACATCTGTTAATAAGCAGAAATTTAGTTGCAGTTGCTATAATTAAATTAATTAAATATTTTACTATTTGAATTTTATTTGTTTCATTTGGAACGGAACCTTGTTGAAATTTATGCGATGCAATTTATATTTCACACAGAGAATGATCAATTTGGATGTAAAATGTATTATTTTCCAAAACCAGAATGAAAAGAACTGGGAGCTTAACTTGGACATACTAAAAACGTAAAATTTTTTTACTTCCTAAAGATTTACCACATTGGACGTCTTAAAGACGGCTATATTAGGTCCTAAGACGTAAAGACCAAATAAGGATCAAAATTGGACGTCTCTGGGACGTTGTGTGCCACATGGGATGAGGTATCAAAGCTATGCTACCAGTGGTGGCTAGTGAAATTTAGGTTACGTTATATCTTAGTATTAGAGCATGGAACCCAAGCGATACTTTAAGGCAGCTATACTCTAAGTGTGTTCCGCGGAACCTTAGGGTTCCGCGATACCTCTGTAGGGGTTCCTCAAGAATTTAGAAAAAAAATCAAAACACCTCTCTCTGGTCGAACGTTTTGACTCCGCGGCCGCGCGTAGGTATATTTATTTATTTATTTATTTATTTGTATAAACATGTGTTACAATAGCTGGTACAATATCTCATAAGTTTGGTATCAACATGTATACTTGTATACTTGTGAGCGCGCAGTCCCTTTGATAAAAGCCGCCTCTGAATTAGACGCTATAGTTGTCAACAAGCGACTTTCGACTCTAACTTCAAAAAATAAAGTCGAGATTGTTTACAACGCAATTTTTATATTTCTCTTTTTATTTTTGCTTTTTGTTTATCAAAGGCGCCGACTCGAGTATTTTCGAGAATATTCGAGATCGAGTCTAGGACTAAGTATAAAAGCGGCGATCGCGCCTCGTCAGTCAGTTGACGATTAGCGTTCGGAGCGATAAGTTCCTACCTACCTACTTACAAGCTTGCTAGCGAGAAACTAGTGTTCATTGTTCTACTGCCTGCTGTATTCTGTTGTCTCAGTTTTATACATTTCTTCATTGTACTAAACTTAGTCTCTTATACGCAGTAACGATTGTGCATTATTTAGACCCCACCATCCTGACGTGTAACATTATAAATAAAGAAGAATGGAACGTTGGCTTAAAGGTGTTAAACGTGTTGCAACAACATCTTCTAATGACGCTGAATGTTCAAAAGCAGTACGCGCGGATGATGCCACGACGTCAAGCTCGACGGTTTCAAAGACGAAAAAAAGGAAGTATGATGAATCATATATCAGTTTCGGATTTGTTGATTCCTACGGCTCACCTCTCTGCATGCTATGTAGTAAACTGCTTCCTAATAGTTCCATGGCACCTGCCAAATTGCGCCGACATTTAGAAACTGTACACCCCGAGTCTAAAGACAAGAATAAAGAATTTTTTTGTTCGTAAAAAAGATCAGTTATTGGAAAGTCAAAAAAATATGATGCATGTAACACAAACTATCAACGAAAAGGCCACGGAGGCATCATATTTAGTTAGCTATCGCATTGCACAAGCAGGTGAAGCGCACACTATCGCTGAGAATTTAATAAAGCCATGTGTATTAGACATAACAAAATGTATGCTCGATGAAAAATCTGCAAAGCATCTTTCTACTGTGCCGCTATCAAACGATACTGTTTCACGGCGAATCCATGATCTGGCAAGCTACGTCAAACAAGAACTAGTTACACGTCTACAAAAAACACGATTCGCCTTGCAAATGGACGAGTCAACTGATGTCGCTGGTTTGGCTATCTTGCTGGTTATCGTGAGATATCCATATGAAAGTTCTTTTGAAGAAGACATGCTTATGTGTTCACCGCTGCTCACAAACACTACCGGGGAAGAAATTTTTAATAAAATAAATATATTTTTTGAAGAAAATAATCTCAGTTGGAACAATTGCATTGACATTTGTACAGATGGGGCCAAGGCGATGACAGGTAAAACAGCAGGAGCAGTGTCACGAATAAAAAATAAAGCGCCTAATTGTAGTTCCAGCCATTGTATTCTGCATAGACAAGCACTTGCGATGAAGCAAATGCCGTCAAATCTAAAATTAGTTATGGATGAAGCGGTAAAAATAATTAATTTTATCAAATCATGACCACTACAATCCCGATTGTTCTCATTATTGTGTGAAGATTATGGCAGCAAACATAAAACACTGCTGCTCCATACAGAAGTGCGATGGCTGTCTCGGGGTAAAACTTTAACAAGGCTATTTGAACTTAGAGCCGAGTTACAAATGTTTCTTTCAGCAGATACTTCTTTTAATTTGAAGGACCGTTTGTATGATAAAACTTGGTTGTTCCGATTGTCTTTTATGGCGGATATCTTTCAAAAACTGAACGAATTGAATTTATCATTGCAAGGTAAACAGACAACAGTGTTTCAGGCCTATAACAAAATAACTGCCTTCAAAAGAAAATTAGATTTTTTGGATTATTTGCGTTGGTAAGAAAGAAATAGAAAGTTACGTCACTCAGTGAGTTTGTTAGCGATAACGACTCAGAAATGTTTCAAGATGATGTGTTTGAAGAATTGGTCCAATATCTCAGTTCGATGCGCGCATCTTTTGAAAAGTATTTTCCCGAAGAACAGAATACAAAAATGAAACTGAATTCATGGATTCATAATCCTTTTTTACCCAACTTGGAAAAGCCCGAAAGTATGTCAAACGAGATATATGAATCTCTTTTAGAAATGTCATCAGACACAAGTATGGAGTCACTGTTCAAAACGACGCCTCTCAACGATTTTTGGTGCAGAATCCGTGATGAATATCCAATGCTTGGCAAAATGGCTCTGAATATTCTTCTCCCGTTCCCAACAACATATTTGTGCGAAACAGGATTCTCAACCTATGCAGCCACGAAAACAAAATATCGCAATAGACTGGACGCCGAACCTGATATGAGACTTCAACTGTCTTCTATCAAACCTGATATCAACCAATTGATGAAAAATAAAAAACAGTTTCATACCTCCCATTAGTTAGATTTTTTCCTTTTTTAATATCTTCTATTATTGTACTTGCCATGTGGTAAAGTAAGTAATAATTAGTAACTGTTACATTGTACTTTTATTATGCTTATTAATAAAGAATACACTTTTAAAAACTATTGTTTTATTGTAGGGTTCCATCAAGTATTTTGCTTCCCAAAAGGGTTCCGTCACCAAAAAAGTTTGAGAACCACTGCTTTAAGGCATCAAAAAATTATATTTTTTTATGAAATTTTAAATGTCGATATATTTTCCTCCCGTTTCTGGAAAAAAAGTTCTGCAAATATTTTACAAATTGTTTAAAAAATAACCTAGTGCGCAATCGCAATTTTTTTTCTGCAAAACTTCTTCATTTAGTTTTGATAGTTAGGCCTTAAAGTAACGTTTGGGTCCCATGTTTCAATACTAAGATAACCTAAATTTCACTAGCCGCCACTGCATGCTACTTGCCTGACAAAACGCATAGTAAAAAATTGCCACAAATATCCCAAAATTGTGAAGCAATTATTCATTTCCAAGCAGAGCGCAACTCCAAAAAGTGTTACGTTGGATAAATTCATTCCAAAACCAGCGCGCAACGAGAACATCTGAAGAAATATTTAGATGAGCCCAGTTTAGATGGGCGTTAAAAAATAAAAGCCAAAAAATTCTAATTGCACAATTTCCTTCAACAAAGCCTCATTCATACAAGTATTACACACCATTTTTAAGGAGAAAATTATGATACATTCAATGGGACCTTTATTTTTCATTTTTAAAATGACCAGTTTCATAACTCATCTTGATCAATTACGATGATCCGGTCAGTCATTGAAACATTGTGGCCGGTCAACCACCCATCACTAGGAGATGCCAATGATATTAATAATTATTTCATATCCTCCAATCAATTTGAAAATCATGTAAAGAGACAATGCCTTTCTTAAAAAAACAATGTAAAATTTAACATTTCTGAATTTAATTTTTCGTGTCTGAGGATCTAGTTCATAAAACCTGACTTTCAGTAACATCTATATCATCGGGCTCTGATTATAACGGGAGTTTCAATAAAAGCGCAATATTTCAAGGATCAATAAAACATGGTTTTCTGTAGCAAAGTATTGAAATATTTATTGAGTTATAATGTAGACATTTACAAGTTATGTATGGAACAACACATCTGGTAAATGGCCGCCACGGCTTTGCTGGCACATGCTTACCCTTTTGGCGAAATTTTGAATAACGGTGTTACATACACCTGGCGGTATTTCGTTGATATAGAGTCTAATTTCGGCCTTCAATGCTTCGGTGGTCGCGGGCTTGTTGGTATAAACCTGTGACTTTAGATAACCCCACAGCCAAAAGTCCAAAGCTGTTAAATCGCAAGAGCGTGGCGGCCAATTCTGGTCACCAAAACGAAGAACGTCAATGCTTTACAGGCGGTATGGTGGCAAGTGGCACCGTCCTGCTGAAACCACATGTCGTAGTTAATGTCTTCCAATTCAGGCACAAAAAACTGGGTTATCATAGCACGATAACGTTCGCCATTCACCGTTACTGTATTACTTACCTCGTCTTCGAAGAAAAAACCGCTCATTGATTCCTCCAGACCACAATGCACACCAAACAGTGACAGTGATTTTCTGAGCAACAAATGCGGTAGTTTTGCCTATTAACGAAGCCATCGAGGTGAAAAGGGACCTCATCACTAAAAATGATTTTGTCGGCAAAATCGGCATTCACTTCTTGTTGTTCTAGGATACAATTGGTGAACTCTCTTCCCTGTGCATGGTCTGTTGGCAGAAGTTGTTGTAATAAAGTAATAAATATAAAAAATTAGGATTAGGACTTTGGTACCTTATTTAGATATTATTTTTAATGTTTATTAATATTTGTAAATTAAATAAATACTTACGATTTTTATTATTTTGAAAATTTGCAGAGAATTATATTATGGTTTTCTACATCATATGTATATAATTAAGAATTAATACTGAGATAAGAGATTTTATTACTTGATTGTACCTCTTTTTTAAAACATTAATTGTATATTTAGGATCAAAGTTTCAAGGAATTTAACTGTTTTCTCCAAAACTATTAATAGTATTAAGAGAATACCTTAGTTTTGAAAATATTCCTAACTTGTACATAGATATTTTTCAGTATAAATTTGCACTAATGTTTATTAATCTGTAACAATTCTTTAATTAGACATATATAAATTTTTGATACAAATTATTTTATTTTAGAGTTGACAGAAAGTTTTGATGATGCTTCAGTTCCCTCAACATCTCGATCAAGAGACAGTCCAACAGCAAGTATTATTTTTCTTTCTTAAACTGTTCTAAGTTACTCTGTGATCTCTATTTTTATAAATATTTTTAAATCAGACGTAATTTGGAAATATATTTTGGGAAAAGAGAGGTTTTTGATAGATAAAATAGCACTCACAGCACTGAGTAACACATGAATGATGGTATATTTCTTTATAGATTCCATGGAAAGTTTTTATGATAATACACTTCCTTCAACTTCTCATTGCGATACTCCTGTGGCAGGTATTTTTCCAGCATTAATATATACTTTTAAGATAATATTAAGATAAACACCTCAATAACTTAATTCTTTTTTTGTCGCAAATAAAGCATTTATCGAGGTATCTTTACATTGAGAGGAAAACTTAAAATGAAAAGATATATTTCAAATGTTTTAATATAGTTTGTTCTTTCTAGAATCAGGAACACAAACACCTTCTTCCCTAAGTGCCCACACTCCCAAATGATCAAATGAGGAAAACAATTAAAAATCTAACTAGGCAATTGGACAGAAAATCTAATTCTATTAAACCAGATATTTCGGCTGAGGATGTAGGATGTTTCTTAGATAAACATTTTCCTGAGAGTTTTTCAAATTTTATTAAAATTCAGATGACATTGTTAGGCAAATCATCCGAAGATGCTAGATACACTAATGAATATAAACATTTGTCTTGGCACTCTATTTTTTAGGACCTAATGCATATAAATACTTATCAAAAACATTTCGACTTCCTTCCAAAACTACTTTACAAACAATAAGTAGTATGTGGACTATTTCTGCTGGATTTAATTTCATTTTTGCAGCGTTAAAACTTAAAGCTGATTTATTACGAAAAAATGAAAGAGATTGTATCATATGTATTGATGAAATGTCCATTAAATCTCATATATTTTATAATATAGGAAAATATGGAATTATTGGTTTTCATGAGCTTCATAACAAAAAAAATTTTGAGCCTGCCACCAATGCCTTAGTGGTAATGGCACGAAGGATTAATAGCAAGTAGAAACAACCGTTAGATTATGTCTTTCTTAAGTCTTCAGAAGATGTCATAGATTTAAAAGATATCCTTTTCGAGTCTGTGATAAGATTGAATAATATAGGTTTAAATGTAATGGCAACTGTTTCGGATCAAGGTTAAAATTTCTATAAGTTAGTAAAAACTGAGTTGAAAATTACCATTGACAGGCTCTATTTTTATGTTAGTAATCAAAAGATTTTTTATATGTTTGACATACCCCATTTTCCCCTTTATTAAAGTCAACAAGAAATAATTTCTTTTCATATGTATTTGTTTTTGATGGTGGTGTCACAAACAAATGTCATTTATAGAAAATATATGAAATTGATAAAATAAAACAATATAGGTTGGCTCATAAGCTGACAAATTATCATATTTATCCAAATAATTTTCAACGTATGAAAGTAAAACTTGCTTCACAAGTTTTTAGCGATTCCATTGCAGTAGCTATGAATACATATATAATCGTAGATAGGTTGATCCCATATGAGTAATTATTCATGATAAAGGAAACAGAAAAATTCTCATAAAATTCCTTTATTAATGTGACCGGTTTCGTGAACAAATTAATTACTTCACATATATTTATAAAAATTCCTGTGTCTGATGATGTGAAGTAATTAATTTGTTCACGAAACCGGTCACATTAATAAAGGAATTTTATGAGAATTTTTCTGTTTCCTTTATCACATATATAATCTTTAACCAGCTACCTGCATCTGCTGTTGGTGCAGCAATGTTTATTGAGAAAATGGTCAATCTTTTTGATATATTAAATTCGAGTAGTTTCTGTGACTGCAAGGAATTCAGTAAAGCATACACGGGTACTGAAAAACAAATTAACTTTTTGAATGAAATGGGAGTTTTTTAAAAAGCTGAGGATACTTGATTCATCTGGGAAAAAAGTGACTAATTTAATGAAAATTATTTTTGTTTGGAGGTTGACAATATCGTTTTTAAATTTATGGCAGGTCCTAAAAAATAAAAATTACGAATTTGTATTCACAAGGCATCTGAATCAAGATTGCCTAGAAAACTATTACGGCAAAATCAGAAATACTGGTGCAAATGCTAAAAACCCTACCGCAGTTCAGTTCTCCAGGGCATATAAAAAACTGTTTGCACTTCAATATTTTGAACATACTGAAGGTGCTAACTGCTTAGAGGATTTTAATGAAATTCTGTCTTTAGTTTCACCAGAAGTCATTGAAAAATTTAAATGTTTACTGGAGCCACCTACTTCTTTGATAACTTTGAAAGTTGAGACACAAGATTATGTAAATCTCAAGAGTGCAGAAGGCAACACCTTGGTACATGTTGGTGGGTATTTTATAAAAAAGTGCCTGGCAAAATATACTTGTGACAATGTGTAGAATATGCTTCAACAAAGACTACTTTGGATGAGACTAGCATTTACTCTCATTTCAAGGCATGAGACCAAAAATAAAGACACTTTTGGCAAATTAAAAATGCCATGAAGATTTTTTAAATTATCTAGTAGTCCTTGAAGAAGAATTTCTTAGAAATTTTAATGAGCTTGCCATTGGGAAAGAAGTTGGGTATAAATTAAAACAAAAATTTTTTTTGTATTAAATATTCTCACCCGTGCCCACATTTTCCAATCGATTATTTTTTGTCATTGTTTACTCGTGTAAGAATATATTATACAGTTAAATTTGCAAATAGGGAGTTAAAATCTCAAAGAGTTAACAAGCAGTCCTCTAAATTAATGATATAAGGAATTTACAGTAGTTTATAAGTAATAATAGAAATATGTAACTGTTGTAATACTTAAAGTACCTAACTTAATATGTATATGTTAATAAACATTTTTTATTTAAACTCTGTTATTTTTGAAGTGATATTGAAAGTGAATAGCACTAGTTGAGTTATAATTGGTTTACTCATTGTAATGAATCAATAAAAAATTATCAATTATATGTAGGATGATAATTTATCGACTAAAATTTCGTTCATTATATCAAAAGTATAAATATTTTTGAACTGATAAGTGTATATAGATCCAGTTATTCTAGTATGATATTAATCCTTAATTAGATGAGTTGTATTTGTTAAGATTATTTCATGAAAAATATATTACATTCAAACCATTTAAATAATTGTTTATTGTAAGTTAATATGAAAGATACGATTGTTACAACTATTAAATGTAATATTTAAATCTAATACCTTTTTTATTGTGACAAACGATGTTTCAGATAATGTATTAATTTGGTTTTACTATGAAAACATAGGTTGGTTTTAGTAACCATGCAAACATTACAGCTGTAGTGCTTTTCAGTATTGAATAAATCTGCCAATAACAAAGCGAAATACAAAAACGAAAACATCTAGTTTTCATTTACTAATACGAATATTAAAACCAACGAAAAACGTTTATTTTATGTTGAATAAAATAATTGCTGAAATGATAAGGGTGAATTTTTAAAAAATTGCGCGTATTTATTGGAGTGTATACATACATGACATCAATTCATCAATTTTAAACAACTTATTATAATGTGTTAAATATATAAACTTGAAAATATCTTAACTGTAATAACCTTTTCTCATTCGTATTGAAAATTATTAAACGCTCCTCGTATCTCGAGAATTAATTTCTAACCACTCCTTGCATCTCTACATGCGCGTGGACTACGCGCACTAATCATAAAAAACCAAACGATGGTCCATCAATTTACCTGGGCTTGATATACTAGTGAATTTACTGCTATGCATTATACTGTGTCTTTAATGAGAATATGCTGAAGAGTGGCTGTTGTAACGCTCCAATGACGAATCGACGTCCCTGGACTCTCGGCCACGCTCTCGCTAACTGCCGTGATGCTTTGTTTTGAACGACCTCTACGAGCTCGTGTCGTGTGTTTTCACATCACTAACCGAACCAGTGCTTTCGAATATTTCGATTATCATTTTCACAGTAGATTATTTCGACCGAAAATTGGACGCACTTTACGAATCGTGGCAATTAAACTTTCACCAATTTGATAATGTTTAACAATCAGAACGCGTTGTTCTATCGTGTAATGCGCCATGTTTACTAACTCCCATCTGTCTCCATCGACCTCGCATGACATAATCTTGTGACATCATGACGGCAAAACTGACGCACAATTTAAATCTTGCGCTCTTATTGAAACACCTTTTATATCTATAATTATGCTTATATATTGTTGTCCTACTATTTTGGCTTATTTAACGCATATAATTTCTGTATTTAAACTAGTGTATTTCCTGCCAGTTAGTACACGTACTACTTTTGCCCAAAATTAATAATCCTAAAGAATTGAATGACCTTCGGCCTATAAGTATACTACCGATGCTCTCTAAAATTCTGAAAAAATCCTAAACTCTCAGATTAAAGTTCATTTTAAAACTCTGAACTGTTACCTCAAAACCAAACTGGTTTCAGAGCAAATCACAGTTGTACAACAGCCCTACTTAAGGTCACGGATTATATTCTGTTGGAGACTGATAATGATAATTTAACTATCCTTGTCTTACTTGATTATACCAAAGCTTTTGACAGCATCAACGGTGATGCAGAATTACTTGGGATTTTGGTGGAAATGCAATCTTGTTGTTAATAAATTATTTAGTTAAGAGGCAACAAAACGTTAAAATTGGTAACAAACAATCAAATTTCACTAATGTTGTCTCAGGGATACCATAAGGTTCTATATTAGTAATATTGTGGTTTATATTATATACTTCAAATTTTAAGAATAACTTGAAGTATTGTAGTCATTTCTATGTAGACGATACCAAAATTTATTATTCTTTTGAAAAAACAGATTGTTATGATGCATTTATGAAAACAAATCAAGATTTGCAGGCTTAAATTTCTGTATCAGAAAAATTTTGTTTGACTGTAAACCCCTCCAAGTCAAAAATAATTGTACTAGGGTGTAAAGCTTCGTGTATGGCAAGTGTTGATGGGATAGAGGTTCACATAAATGGTCAAGAGTTACAGCTAAGTGACGCCTCCAAAAATCTGGGATTATATATTGACACGTCTTTTAAATTTTCTGAACAAGTCACACACATTCTAAAAAATTAAACTAAAATTAATACATAATAGTAGGAATTTGTTAAACGTGAAAAACAGAACCATGTTCTGAGAATCATTGGTCCTATCACACTGACAATTTTTAAAACTACAAAACGTTTGAAAAGAGAACATAATTATGCAACTTTTGCCAAGTATAATCACTTTGTAACTTTAAAAAGTTCTCAAAATCTCAATGGCGGTCCTTACAATATTTGGACCCCATATAAATATACTTTATGGAATGACGTTTTCAATATTTCCACTAGTAATCTATGAATCTCCATGCGCCAGCATATGACTCTTATAACCATTCATGCACTTAGCTTGATACAAACACTCTTGACATTTGTATTCCTCCATTTTTGCAGGATTTTTGGATGTTATCAAGTGCTTATTCATGTTTTGTCTATATTTTGTCTCATATGAACAAGATTCGCATTTATAAATCTTTATCTCGATACTTTTGTGGGCTCTCATGTGTCTGTTAAAATTATGTCTAAATTTATTTTTATACGGACACAATTCACACTGGAACATTGTTATCTCTGCAGGGTTTTTATGAGATAACAAGTGGTTCCTGAATGCATATACATATTTAGACTCATAAGAACAATGTTCACATTTATACATTTTGATTTCTGAGGGATCCTTATGAACTTCCATGTGTTTCTTAAGATTACTTTTAAGGTAATTTTCATATGTACATAAATCACACTTATATACAGCTGTATTGGTTTTGTGGCTTAGCAGATGCGTGTTCAAGCTTGATTTATATCTCGACTCAAATAGACACAGTTCACATTTGTATACTTCTACCTCTGATGTACTTTTGTGTATTTTCATGTGGAAGTTAAGCCTGCTTTTAATTTTAGTTTGATATGAACACAAGTTACATTTATGTAGTGTTACTTCTGCAGGGTTCTTATGCCTGAGAATATTGTGTTCCGTTAGGCGATATTTATATTTCGTCTGATAGGAACACATTGGACACTTGTACATAGTTATTTCTGTAGGGTTCTTGTGGCTTAATACATGGATTTTCATGCTGTTTCTGTATTTGGTCTCAAATGGACAAGTCTCACATTTATACATCTTTGCATCTGAACCATTTTTATGACGTATCATGTGTCTGTTAATATACTTTTTAAATTTACTTTCGTATGGGCATAATTCACACTTGTGCATTTTTACCTCTGTAGAGTTTTTATGATTTAAGATGTGTGATTTCAGACTGTCTTTACGTTTGGTATTAAATGAGCACATAGTACATTTGTACATTTCTGTTTCTATTTCTGGATTTTTATGAATAGCCACAATATGTGCCTTAATATGAGATTTATATTTTGTCTGATATAAACAAGTTTCACACTTGTACATTATTAAGTCTGAAACATCTTTATGTGTCCACATATGTATTTTAAGAGATGCTTTGTATTTCGTCTTAAAAGAACATATTTTGCATGTGTGCATTGTAATTTCTGATAAACATTTGTGATTCTTGAAGCTACTTCTACGTTGTGTCTTGAATGTACAGTCTTTGCATTCATAAATCTCTGCAGACATCATCTGTGGTGTGGAAGTGGCATCTCTAAAACTAGGAAGAAAAAATAAAAATTAAATTTTGAAGACAATAATATGTGAAAGAAAATGTAATGCATTCAGGAATAGTATTTTAATATGTACAATCAGATATATCCAAATTGGTCTTAATGATCATTACCGGCCTACGACACTTTTCAAATTTCCAATTTAACAGATTAGTTCTGTTAGAAATGTGCAAATTTTACCTCAAATAGTCTTCATATTAATATTAATTTGATAAAAAGTAATAACAGACAAAAATATCTAGAAACATATGATACTTATTAGACTTTAGCAAATAGATGTTCATCTCCTAAAATTATTCGTATCTAAATTATAGTTTTTCTCCAAAACGACTCTCTGTACATAAAAATCACAGCTTTCTTGTACAGGGTGATCGACTTATCATGGGAAATCCATTTTTCTTGAGAACGGCTGAAGCTAATTAAATTCTGAAAACAGTTTTTTAATTCTAGTGAATGACTCAAAAATTTTGGATTAAAATATTTTAGTTACATATTCACGCCGGCTCGTGGCGCTGTGGTGAAATTTTTTTTTCAGAAACATACCTTTTTTTGTTGCCATTTGATAGAACTTTTCATTCTAAGACTTTATTTCATTTCGAAATTTAACAATTTCATCAATCATCATTTTATCATCATTTAAATTTGAACTAATTTTATGTTTTTATATAATTTTCCAAAATGCAGATTGCTGTAGATATTAGCAATTACATTTAAATTAATTAACATCATTAAAAATAAAAAACCGTCTGATGGTGTTCTAGAGAAAGGATTTTGTATGTATTTTTAAGAATCATTATTACTACACATTGAAACATACCTTTTGTCTTGAAAATGAACTATCGTTAATTCTGAAAAGATTTGTTTCTCATATACAAAAATCAATAAATAATGAAAACGGTAATAATCAAACTCAAAAATAAACAAATTCAAATTTGACAGTTGACATTCAGAAACAGGAAACCATGAAACATGTGACAACGACGCTAGTCATGAGAGTTCGATAAGATTCACCGATATTATTCTCGCTTGTTACTGAGACGTACGAAATCAGGCCTTCTCTTTCGTTTTCATCAAGGAAGTTAGGTTTTCATATAATGCAGCAACAACGTTAGTCTGAGATATTAACAGTCACATATAATGGGCTTCCTTGCGCTGTCTCTCTTGTTAAATTATTTTATAAACAAAGAATGCTTAAACAATGTATGTTGTAGAGTAGAGATAAATTTGTGACGTAATGGCATTCTTTCGTGATTTCGATAGCACTTTTTACATATTTTTAATAAGATTACGATACATTAATAAACACTTTAAAACAACAACTAACTTTTCATAAAACTGACTGACAGTTAATGACAAAATAAATGACTTTTTCTAAGCCTTCTTTACTTTATACAAGCCTACCTGATTTTTTCTTGGGGGAACCCTAAAAAATGAGGTTTACAAAACAACTGCTGAGCATTTACAACAAAAGATTAAGGATCCATGTGCTGGAAAAGAGGTGACATTTTATGAAAAGTTACATTTAAGTAATGAAATTAGAAGAAGCTATAACTTATGTGTAGATAATATTGGTGCACACATTGAACATTATAATATCCTTTTTCCTATTTATTTATATATTTTTCTGTTAACTGTAAACATTTAAATAAACCGTTTCTGTTGTGTGAGCTTTTAAATTGTTTTCAGTACCTACTGCTTCAACCGTCAAAGTCTCAGAAATGGTTGAAAATAGAAAAAAAACCGCCAAATGAAATAAAGTCTTAGAAGCAAAAGTTTTATTCAACGGCAATAAGAAACAGGTTAGAAAAAAACGCCCAATGAAATAAAGTCTTAGAAGCAAAAGTTTTATTCAACGGCAACAAAAAACAGGTATGTTTCTAAAAGAAAAAAAATTCGTTGCAGCGTGGCGCTGTAACTAAAATATTTTAATCCAAAATTTTACCGACATTCACCAAAATTAAAAAACCGTTTTTAGAATTTAATTACCAAAATCAACAAAACGAATAGCTTCTATCGAAATTAAGTAAGAGCACCTTTTTTTATGCACACTTGTTTTTTCCCGTTTTAAATGTTAAAAAAAAAAAAATTATAGCGAAAATTCACCAGTGTACATTTTTATAAGAAACTAAAAAAGTCAACCTACTATACAAGTCCTTTGTACTTCATACTGATATTACATATCATTATCCAGTTATGTTAAATATAAATTTGCAAAACTATGTTGAAAATGATATTAAAACATACACAATCTTTAAAACTGACTATAACAAATTCAGAAATCTAATCCAGTCCAAGATTTGTCAATTGTGACATCAAACAACAATCCACAGGAAGCAACTGATATATTCACTGGCATTTATACAAACTTACTTCAACATTCAAAAACGATAAGAATCCTAAAATCAAAAGAACATCTTAAAATAAAACCTTGGATCACAAATGGCATCATTACATCAATAAAAAATTGGGACAAAATGAAAAAGAAACTATACGAAATTATAACAAACTTAGTAAATGAATATAAAACGTCTAGGAATAGTTTACAAAGTATGATCAATTATGCTAAAAATAGTTATTACAGAGATCAAATATCAAACAACAAACACAATTAAAAAAAATATATATTACATAATATCCAAGGCCACTAATGAAAACACAAATAAAAAAACAATTGATTTACAAATTCTTGACAAAAATAACAAACCGTTTAATAATGATAAGGAGATGGCAAATTTCTGTAATAATTATTTTATTAACATCGGAACTGATGTCAAAAAAAAAAACCATTGTCCAAAATAACAGTAATTTTAAAATATCCAACAATAACTCTACAATGTTTCTTAAGCCAGTAGTAACTGAAAAAAAATATTATTAATCATATAAATTCTCTAAAGAACAATAGGTGTCTTAGCATGGACGGAAAAACCACGAATGTTATAAAACTGACACACATATATACTTAATCCATTGGTACACATTATAAACCTTATTTTTTCAACCGGTGTAATACCCACACAATTCAAAACCGCAATTGTTACACTTATACATAAAGACGGAAGTCAAACATTGATAAGTAATTTTAGACCTAGAAGTTTAATAAACAATTTTGGTAAAATATTTGAAAAATGGCTTAAAAACAACTAATTAAATTTTTACAATGGCACAACATTTCATAAAAAAAATCAATTCGGTTTTATGGAAGGCCTAAGTACATGTGACACAATGTACGAACTTACCAAGGAAGTAACCAACAATCTTAACACTAATCAAAAATGCATAGCTGTATTTCTCGACCTAACAAAAGCACTTGACACAGTGCATCATGAAAAACTGCTTAGTGTCTTGGGACATTATGGAGTGTGGGGTACTGTGTTGGATATTTTTAAAAACTATCTGGAGGAGAGAAACCAGTACATCAAAATCAGGAAAAGAATAAGTGACATTAAAATTATAAAAATAGGAGTGCCACAAGGCACTGTCATTGGACTTATCTTATTTATTATCTACCTAAATTATCTACTAAATCAAAATATTAACTGCAAAATTATTTGATGTGCTGATGACACCATACTAATATTTAAAGGCTCAACATGGGATGAAACAAAAACTCTTTTAACTGATAGAGTTAAAACTGTTAAAAACTGGTTGGACACATATAAGTTGTCACTTAATGCAAATAAAACAAAATATCTCTGTTTTTCACTAACAAACGCAAGTCGTCCTAAATTCAAATAGATCAAAATTGAAAATATAAATGAAAACATATCAGAAGTTTCATTTATTAAATATCTCGGAATAATGGTAGATGAAAATCTGAAATGGGACAAACATAATTTCCTTGGCAACCAAGGTGAGGAAATTAATACATAAATTTTACCTTACGAGAGAATTTCTCAATAAAAATTTACTTTTGACAGTATATAAATCTTTGGTAGAATCGCTATTGAGATATGGTATTTTAGTATGGAGTGGTCTGTATAATAATGCACTTAAACAATTATCAGTTAATCAAAATTACATTCTAAAAGTAATATATCAAAAAAATAAAAGATATCCAACAAATTTGTTATATTCTGCTGAAATTTGTAATGTTCGGTACCTTATATATTCTTACCACTTGCTTATACTTTCACAAAAATGACTCAATTTGAGAAGTTACATTTCATATAATTATGACACAAGAAGTAGATCAAATAAACACATTAAAATAACGAGTAGCAATAATAATTTAAATCAACGTTTTATATCTTATCTCGCTCCTAAATTTTACAACTTGCTTCCTATGCAAATAAAACTAATTAAAAATGTAAAACATTTTTGTATTAAATGTAAAATATTTATAGTTGATAATTTTGATAAGTTCATAAAATTATTATAAAGTCTAAGATGTTTAAGATGATTCCCTTTTAGATTTAGTTTTTTCCTCATTTTATTTTTACTATTAGTCGATAATTTTAATCTTTATTTTAGAATGTATGATTGCACATACACATAGTCTTTATGGCTTAGGTGCATACAGGGTGTCCCAAAATTAATTCCCCAGCCGCCAGGATTAGACTCCATGACCAAAAATAAGTCGAAAATCACTTATGTCAAAATTTCGAAAAGTTACTCCCTACGAAATTATGGCCATCTTAAACATCGCAATGAAGATATTCTTGCAAATCAATTTTTGAAACAGGTATCCAGGTAAAGATAGTTTATAATCAAGTCACCCTTGACGAAGACAGAATATGACATTTTGTGTGTCAATGTCAATAAAATATTTAAAATTTAAACTGACGTACAACGGTAAACAATTAAGTTTTCATACTTATTATAATGTCCAGAAGGTACAGCATTCAAGAATATTTAGATATGATTAAACTACTTGGAGTTTGTAATAATAATGCTCGTGCCGCAGAGCGTCTGTACCACCACTGTTTTCCTATTAGGCGACACCCAGATCATAAAACAATAAGTGCTGTTGAAGTTCGTCTACTTGAAACTGGATGTTTGGCTCCTAACATGATTCATGCTATTCGTCCTAGACAGCTAACATGGCATCAGGAAGAGCAATTACTCCACGACACTGAAGAAGATCCATCTGTAAATACCAGCATCTTGGAAGCCAATCGTCACCATCGTCGTAGTACTATTCACAGATTCGTGCAAAGAGAAAATCTGTATCCTTATCACTTACAGCCGGTTAAAAAATTGCAACCTGGGGATAGTGAGTTACGCTTACAATTCTCCAGATGGTTTTTAAATTGCTTAGATATAAATGAAGACCGTTTTAAGCAAGTATTGTGGAATGATGAGTCCCATTTTAATCAGCAAGGGGTGTTTAACCAGCACAACTTGCAGATCTGGAATTACGAAAATCCACATCAAATTAGAGAATCACATAAGCAAGTGCGCTGGTGTGTAAATGTGTGGATTGGTCTGTTGGGCAATGACATAATAGGACCACATTTTCTGCCTACGATATTAAACGCAGAGAATTATGCAAATTTTTGCGAAAACATATTACCTACCTTTTTGGAAGATATTCCTTTATTGCAAAGTCACAGTATTGTGTATCAACATGATGGAGCACCTGCTCATTATTCTCGAAATTTTTGAGAGATATTAAATCGGAGGACCTACTTCTAGGCCATCTAGGTCCCGGATCTCAACCCAATCGACTTTTGGCTTTGGGGTTACTTGAAAAATGCGGTATACAAAGTCCTACCGAACAATGAAGATGACGTTATTGTTCGGATTTATGAAGCATTAACTCAAATTACAAACGAAACAATAGGTCGTGTTGAAAACAACTTTCTTCGCTGATTGCATGCATGCATAGAACAAAATGGCAAACTTTTCTTACATTTGCCTTTGTAAATTTAAGTATGTTAATTTTATTATGTGTAGATGTCACTTGATTTAAATTAATAAACTATCTTTACCTGGATACCTATTTCAAAAATTGATTTGCAAAAACACCTGGCCATAATTTTGTAAGGAGTAACTTTTCGAAATTTTGACATAAGTGATTTTCGACTTATTTTTGGTCATAGCCATAATTCCCCAGCCCAGCGGCTGGGGAATTAATTTTGGGACACCCTGTATACAAAATTCTATTTATACGTAAACATTCCCATTTATTGTTAAAAATTGCTTATAATATATTGAACATTTATTGATTAATAAATCTCATCTATCTATCTTTTAGTAGATAAGTTTCATTCAAAAACAATCTGATATAGTTTACTAGGCCCCAATAAACATTTTCAAAAGTGACTTTAAAATGAGAAACAAATTTTGACACTTTCAATTAAAGGATAAAAATATAATAAAACAAGAGGAAGATAATTATTATTGTAATTATTTCCAAAGGAAATATTGAAATTTAGCCTTTCAGCATATTAAACAAAAAGTGAGAGTACAAAGAGGCTTGTTAACAGAAAACATATAATCATTTAAAAACAAGAGGTAAACAAAATGTAGAGGAAAAGCTCCTCACAATAAGCTAGTTGACTACTACTGGACGAAAAGGTAATCTACAAAGCAAAGCTGTCCTTATGGACATGCCGTTGTATTTGTGGTATATCCTGCGGCATGGGTCCCTAACAAATTTACTGGATCTACATCACGGTCATCAGACCAATGATAACATACGGATCCATTGTTTGGTGGCCGAAAGGATCACAACAGACGGCCAAAGTCAAACTCTCTGGACTGCAGAGATTACCATGCATGACCATAACGGGAGCAATTAGCACCACACCGTCAGCTGCAATGGAAATCCTCCTGGATTTACCCTCTCTTCATATATATTTGGAGAGAGAGGCCAGGTGGGCAACCTACAGACTGCAACAAGTGGCCATTAATATGCCGCAGACTAGTATCATGGAGCGGAACAGGTTGCTGGATGACATAGAGAATCACAGCATCCTGGGAATGCCCTCGGATACTATGCCTACCAGGACCAACTATGAGCTGACCTTCAACATCCTTTCTCCGGAAAGAGATGAGTGGGATCAGAATAAAGCCGACCTACTGAGGGCAGACAGTTGCTGGTTTACTGACGGCTCCAAAACTTCCGAGGGAACAGGAGCCGGAGTATATAGCTGCAGATCAAGGGTGAGGATATCTTCAAGCCTAGGTACTCATGCAACTGTTTTTCAGGCTGAGGTTCATGCCATTGAACTGTGTGTGTGAAGGCTACAATATATGCATCTTACACGCAGATCGATACAAATTTTCTTAGATAGCCAAGCAGCTATAAAAATTCTAGGCTCCTACCAGTGTAACTCCAAAACGGAAAGGAATTATCAGATGGCTCTAAATCATTTGAGCAAAAACAATAAAGTGACTCTGGTCTGGATACCCGGCCATTCTGGTATGGAAAATAACGAAATAGCCGACTCCTTGGCCAGAGAAGGAGCGGGATCACGAATCATTGGACCAGAACCGATACTTGGCATATCTTGACGTACTGCTAAGATGGCTATCTCAACCTGGGCTAAAAGGAAAACTCTCCAGTATTGGCAAGAGTTACCAGGATTGGTTCATTCGAAGGCGTTTATAAAATACCCTTTAAAATCAGAGCTAAGAAACTTTTAGAGTTGAACAGGGTAAACCTGAAAACTCTAACAGGCCTATATACCGGGCACTGCCGACTCAACTACCATCTGCATAAACTCGGCCTAGCGGAAAACGCCGAGAGCCGTCTATGCCTGGAAGATGATGAAAAGGCAGACCACATCCTATGCACCTGTCCCACTGTGGAGAGGATCCGATTCTCAATATTTGGCAAAGGGCAACTACTGCCAGAGGATCATTACCCAATAAAGTTATCAGTTTCGTTAAGAGACTGAACTTATTGGGTGAAATATAACTAGGTGTGAGCCACAATAGGCCTGCTGAAGGCCGCTGTGGAGGGTCCACAGGGACCCACTCACAAGAAACCTAACCTAACCTAACTATTGGACGACTTGCTGATGTGCTAAGAAAGTAGCGAACCTATGAACAGGGAGTACATAGCACGAAACAATTTTGGTCACTGAGTAACTTTCTACAGATCGACGCAACCTATTAGATACACGACTAGCGGTATGCTCAGTTTACAGTCGCCCGTCTGTTGCCGGCACAAATGTCAGAAGATGGTTTTACAGTAGGTTAGGATATTGCCTTCCTCAAGGTATTTTTAAGCATCTAATTATAAAAAACAAATTCATAATGTCTACTTTTTGTGAAGTATAATAATTTGAACTGTTTTAAATGCGGAAAATAACTAATATACTATTTCAAAATAGCTGCGCCATCTGGCACCAAGAGGTGGTACTACATAATTATTAAAAACAATGATCTAATCAGACGGAGCGACGAAATATAATTAAATATTTTATTTAAAATGAATTTTTATGCAGTACAATAATTTACTTTATGTTAACTACCAGTACAATGCTGTCAAGCAACTTAGAAAAACTTTTTACTTTTATTTTCTCTTCCTACTTTTTTCTACCAAATTTTTTTTGTTCGGATTTCGTACTCTGACGGGTAACTGTAAACTGTGCATATCGCTTGTCGTGTATCTAGTGGGTTGGCTCGATCTGAAGTATTCTTTAAAAAAATATAAACATAATTTGTGAGAAAATGTCATGCTCTTTAATCCAAAAAATTACCATGTACTGTCATTCTGGTCCCTTTTAATATCCTCATCTTCCATATCAACATCAAATCTTAATTTATTGATTTCCTGAATATCTACATTTTCCACTTCATCTTTCACAGTAACATCTTCGGCTTGATCAATACTTTCATTTATTTCCTTTTTTTATATAAATTGCACTTGTAGCACTGTGTTTAATGTCAAGTTGGTCATCTATTTCCGTCTTCACTGTAAACTGCCAAACATCATTTAATTCTATTTGACTTTCATCACCAGTTCGTTCAACATCCACATAATTTCTTATTTTTTGTTCTACATCTAAACAGTTTGTTACAAAATTGGAAAGTATATGTAGCGATACAACGCAGCTTTTGCATGTTACCAATTCCTCTTGAACTTTTAAATTCTAAAAAGAAAAAAAATAAAGGACTCAAAATTCTAGTTGTATACAAATATTTGTAAAATAGAAACATTGGTGCATTCGTTGACTATCTCTGCCAGAATTATAACAACATTTTTTCCAACTTTGATATTTTTAATATTGAACTCTCAACCCTTAAAAGTTTACTTAAATTTGGCAATATCTAAAAATCTTTTTCGTACTGTATGTTTAAACTTCTATTTTTTTTTATCTAGTGTTATTTAGAACTTTTTAGTGGATTGTTGATATTAATTTATGATTTACCTATATCTAATTATAGATACCTAAGTGTAAAAAATGTAGTATTAATTAGATTAAGTAATATAATGTACCATTTAGGAATTATATTTCTGTGGCGTAAACTTATTGAATAAATAAATAAATTAACAATCTAATTTACAGAAATATGTAGCGACTTTTATTTGACAGTAACCGTTTAATATGATCACCCTTTTCAAAATGCAAAGATAAAAACATGCAGATGGATCGGCAAAGGACAGGATGCTCCCATTCACTGACCATTCTTTTCACCAGATTTGAACCCCTGCGATTTTTTCATTTAGGAAACATTGAAACAAAGTCCACAGGAAGTAAACTGATCATGAGGAATAACTATGGCACTGGATCCAAAATGCTATTCTTACATTGCAGAAGGAAAGAATTTGGGGAAGGGTGCAATTTACTTTCTTGTGCAGGATTAATCCCTACATCATCGATAACGGTGGTCATATTGAACAGCTATTGTGAAAAAAAGTCAACTACAAATTTCTGTAAATAAGCGATTAAATGAATCAATTTGTGATATAGATAAGTTTAGATAAATCTAGTTATTTTGCCCGAAGAACCTATGATAGCTACAAGTATATGTACATGAAATATTAGGACACCCTGTATACAGGATGATTCACAAAAATGGGGCCGAAATTTAACAGCATATAGAAAATAAAAAAAATAAAATATCCATATTTTTCCTTTTTGACATTTATCAATTTTTGTGGTGTTGAGAAGGGGTAAAGATGAATTTTTAAAATGATTTTCTGATCACATCATTTGCTCTATTTATCCCTTTTGTAAAATTTGACGATGTTACAGAAAATTATTGCACATTTTTCGGTAACTCTATTTTTGTCAAAACTTTGCTCTTGGCAGTATCACCTAACAAAATGAAATTCTTGTCACATAATGGAATAAAAATTCGAAGACATGAGGAGAATCAGCAATCAATGTTTACAAAAATGATATCACTATTGCAAAAATTTTATTTATTTTGAGGTATTTTCTAAATATATACAAGAAAGTTTATGTGCTGGTCTCACCAAGTAATTTTAATTATAATCTTCTAAGAAATGTTGAACATTATAAATATTAGTGATGTATATGGCTCCGTGGTCTAGAGGTAACGTACTTGCCTCGAAACCTCGGGGTCCTGGGTTCGATTCCCGGCCGTGGCACTGGGATTTTTCTGTGAGAGAGATTAATCGTAGTATACTCGGATATTGGATGTATGTCCATTGTCTCATAATGTGTAACCCTCTCCCGCACAATGTCATTTAAGACATTCAGGGATAAAGGGGGGTTGTCATTACATGTGGTGTTATTATTATTATTATCAATGTAAATGAAAAAAACGAAGCAATTCCTCATTACTGATAGAAAATTTACCAAAAATAATTTTCCAGTGGTAAATTTTCTGTTATTTAAATTTGGAATCAAATAAACTTAACCTAAAAATATGACAACCGAAGCTTTTTAATATTATAGTCTATATATTTTGAAGATAGACTGGACGAGAGGATAAAGCTGAGCGTCATGTTCACGTAATTAGATAAGATCATTTTCCTAGTGGTCTATCGGCAATAAAATCGAAGAAAACAAACAATGCCTATTGTAACTAGGCGCATCATGTATAAGAGTGAGCTGTTATTTGGTTTCTTTGTTTATATTCTGTCTATCTTGGAAATAAATAGACCTTAATAAGCATTAATTCTTGTTTAGATATTTTATTCCAGTGAAATTTAAAAAATTATGCCTTGAATTGCTATTATGGACTACATAAAATCTGTTTTAAATCTCTTATACCTATTTTAGTTTTAAGAAAATATACATTGTTAATATACGTAATTAAATTAATTTTCATTAAATGTGGAAAAATAATTACCTAGATACCTCGCTAGATACTTACCAATTCTGGTATGTGTTTTTGTATCATATCGACTATAAACACATTTTCCATTGTTTCATGTAAAGCTGTAAAACACTCGTCCCCAACCAGTTTTGTGCAAAATCGGCACATCTTGTCTTCAGAAACATTAATTAATCTTTGATTACCATTTTCTATTGAATTTTCTGGTGGTAATAATTTATTGTTTGTATCAAGACATGCTAATTTAAAATCAAATGATTTTTGCAAACTATCTGCACATTCACTGCACATAACAGGCTCTATACTCATTTTTAAGTTCTAAAATAATTAATTTTCAGTCATGGAGAAGTTCTTGAGTGAAATAAAGAAATAAAAATATGAAATAAACTTACAAGTCTCAGAAGAAGGATATTCAACATATTATTTGTTATTTCTTCCATTGTATCAAAATGGTTTTCGTATATTGCTTTCAGGCAAAGTCTACAATTTTTTCTTTCTTTATTACTCATCCTTACAGTTTATATTAACAATTAAATTAAAAAATAAATATATAAACCCAAGAGTAATACAACCGATACAAGGCAAAGTACATAACCAATTTCTTCTTCTCCTTTGAAACAGTCGAGTACTCAAGAGATACAGAGCCTTTAATTTCACTAGCGTCTACAAATAGGTTGAAATCGGCGTTCCTGTCCCAGAAGTCATACGCTAGATTACGACGTGTGCAAGCAGAGACAACCATGGTGCAAGTTTGTTCGATTTGTGATAGTTTTCTGACTATAAAGATGCGATTATCACGAGAGCTCTGTAATATCAAACGTTCTGGTTCTGACTGAATAAGCACATCTCCACAACTATTTGCGCATGCTTCTGAGAGTTTCAAACGGTTGCAAAAAGCTCTACGAATTCGAGGTCGGACCACGAGGTCCGTAAAGGAGTAGGTTACCACTTAACTTGGGTGAGGAGAGACGGAAGGGGAATGTAACGCGTCAGAGTGTATGCTAATTAATTATCTTCTTTTCAATTAAAAAGTCTTTAAAAAAAAGACAAAATAAACTTTTATTGAAAAAATAAGAATAAAATTTATTTAATTTCTACAATGGTTGACTTTACTATGAGAAACGTCTATGACAATCTGAACACTAATCTAAACAAGCTCGGCTTTTTATAATGTTTCTTATCGTAAACTGATCATGCAATTTCTAGGAACATAATGCGCCCCTCAAAGTTTGAAAATTAGGGGAAAACATCGTTTTTATCATCTTGATTTTCACGTAATGTAGTGGTTAGTTTAGATTTAGAAAACCATAATAATAAGCCATGTTTAGGAATCTTTACAATACAATATTTATAAAATATATACAAAGCAAAATGTAAAATTAAAATTATTACTATAACAATTATTTCAAACATATTAAGTCCATTAATGTTAACCACTTTATCTAAAGGTTTAATTATAAATTAACTAGATTCACTTTGTATTTTAGAAAGTTCATCTAACTGGATTTCTCCGGGAATTTGAATCGTCCGCGTAGCATTCTCCGGGTGCCATTCCTGGATGGTCGGCAGGTAAAACGTTGCTCGTTGAACCGATGATTCATCATTTAGGTACTCTGTACCCTTAAGGATAATGGTACAGTGCTCGGGGATTCAAATTAAGCTGGGCGTTGTTACATCTGTGAACCCACTGGTTTGGCATTTTTCTTATTTTGTACCCCATTCAAGTTGATACAATGTATTTAATTATTAATAAAGATTTTAAATTGGAATTGGAATTGGTTTGGCATTTTTGAGTTATTCGGTAGTTTGTGTAGGCAGGACTATTTATTATAGACATCGTTGATGGTTTTTACCAGGGTTGTCTGAAGATCGATGAATGTTAGTTGACATCCAGATACCATAGTATTTCCTCGCAATATTCGGGGTATACAGTCTTTTTGCATCATCCATTCTTTAATGTGGGTGACACAATATTTATCGATTGGCTGGCAACTGTCATCTTGGTAGTGATGAGTAGAAGAGTTCATTAGAATATAGGGTGTTATTGATCGGAATCGGGAATAAATCGAAAACATCTTTCTCAACTATAGGAAAGTGTATCAAAATCATTATGTTATTATTATATTTTAATTCTGTATACAAGTATCTATAATATTCTTGTATAATATGAAAGTCTAAGATTTGATCGTTATATTGAAAAGAGTTACCTTTAAATCTAAGAAGCGTCATGAACCTTTGGTTTACGGAGACTTTATATGAAATAAAAAAAATTAAAAGAAAAGCTTGGTTGAGAAATAAAAGAACCAGAAGCACTGTCCATAGGCAGTACTTTTGTGAGATTCGAAATTATTATAACAATGCCGTAATACAAGAAAGAACTGTTTTTACTTTTTTCACATTCATAATACTAAGAACAATCCTAAACAACTGTGGGCCAACTTAAAGTCATGGGGAGTAGTAAATGATAGCATTCCACCAAATCTTCCTGAGTGTCTTTCCAATCCTGATGAGATCAATGATTATTTTAAGAATTCTATACCAAATCTAAAATCTAGTGAACAACATAACGACACTTTTTTTGAAAATAAGTTCTTGGACGACGCGCTATTCACCCTTAAACCGGTTACTATCCAAAAAATTGCAGATATCATAAATAAACAAAAATCTCATACCATAGGCCCTGATGGAGTATCTGCTAAAATGTTACAACTTGCTTTACAGTGGATATCAGCCCCACTGACACATATTATCAATATTTCACTTGAACTAGGAGTTCTCCCCCCGCAATGGAAAATATCATGGATTAAGCCAATACCTAAGAAAAAGAACCCGGAACAACTTGGAGATTTGCGCCCTATTAGTTTACTTTCAGTTCCTCTTAAAATTACTGAATCAGCAATATATGAACAACTCTCTGAATATGTCTATCAAAACTCTATTATTCCCTCACATCAGTCTGGATTTAGAAAAGGCTTCAGTACCTCTACACTACTAAGCAATATAACTGACGACTTTTTGCGAGCCATCGACAATACGAAAGTTACCTCCTTAACATTACTTGATATGTCTAAAGCTTTTGACTCTTTAGATATTAATTGCTTAATTGCAAAACTAAGTTATTATGGAATATCTGGAAATACCTTCTCCTGGTTGCGTAACTATCTAAATGGCAGACAACAGTTTACTAGCTTAAATACAGGAAGTTCGATACTCACATCACAGTGTAGATCAGTTGTATCCGGTGTTCCGCAAGGATCTATTCTCGGGCCACTTCTTTTTAACATATTTATCGCAGACATTTCGAGACTTCCACTAAATTCAAAATTATTCATGTACGCTGATGATATTCAGCTAATATATAGCTTTTCTTCTTCTGAATTTTAAATGGCAGAATACTACATCAATAATGATTTGAGTCTTATACATGAATGGACAATTCAAAATACCCTTGTACTAAATGCTAGCAAAAGTCAAAATATTGTTTTTGGAACGACTCGACAGCTTCTCAATCTTGCACAACTGAATATTCAGATTAATAATGAAGTCATTACATCAGCCAATAGTGTAAAAAATCTAGGAGTAATTTTTGATTCTCTACTGAACTTCTTTGGTCACGTTAGTTCTATTTGTAAAAAATCCTTTTACTGTCTAAAACAGTTATATGCCTTTAAAAAATATCTAGATACAAATACTAAAATATTGCTCTCTGAAACTATGGTTCTGTCGCACTTAAATTATGCAGACATTGTATACGGTTCATGTCTTTCGCAAGAAGACAAACATCGTTTACAAAAAATTGAAAACTGCTGTGTACGTTATTTCACAACTGTGCCTCAACATATGGTCATATTACTCCATATTTACGTAACTTTAATCTATTAAACATGTGTGAAAGGAGATTTATTCACGTAGTTGGATTTATTTTAAATATTTTCAAAACAGGGAAACCCGATTATTTATTTAATAAAATACAAAGACGAACTGAGGTTCACGGCAGAGATCTGAGACATGTTGAAAATAAAGTTTGTGTTCCCACTCATAAAAGTTCTTCATTTCGATCGTCTTTCTCCTTTTTAGCAGCATATATTATTAATAACCTGCCAGTTCAATACCATAATGTCAGTCGCTACGGTAAAACGTAAACTAAAGGAAGATATACTCTTATCAAGATTAGAAAAATGCAATGTATTATTGTTTTAGATTTGAATTATATACTTATTTATATTCACTTGTGACATAATTTTTAATTACTTGTATGTGTTTAATATATACATAGGTTTGTGTGATTTTATATATATTTTTATCTCTGTACCCGGGAAGTGTTGAAAAGCAACGTTGTTGACACACTTCCTTTTGGAAAACTTTGTAGCTGTATTGCTCAATTTTTTTTCTCAATAAACGTATTATTATTATTATTATATTTGTGTTTCATTGTTGTAATTAATACCGTTAATTCGTTAAGCGGCAATATGGAATTTGTCAATGTTCTTAATTCAGCAAAGGTAATCGAATATTGAATATTGTCTATATGTTCTATCAAAAAATTATAATCCATTAATAACATATTCAGTATTTGTTGTACGCTAATGTAGCGAGTTATTTTATCAACTACTTGTGACAGGTCTTTTAATTCCTGTCTTATAATATTATTACTAGAATTTAATTTTTCAAATAATTTTGTAGTCTCGTTCATGAAATTCTTGCTAATAGATACAAAGTTTGTAAAATCGTGATGTATTGTCTGTTGGTTTTTATCTAAGTTTGCTATAGTATTATTGTATCTCTCACCATCTTCGTCTGTAAGGGTGCCAAAAAGCCATCCCTGAGCTCTTGCAACAAAATAAAATGGAGATCGTTTTTGCCTGATAATTTGAGGTTTTAAATTAGAGAGTTTTACATAGGCTTGTATTGAATCTCGTACATTTTTTTTTTTTTTTTTTGGTGTTCTAAGGATGGTTTTAATTTGCTAACTTTGTAAGTTCTTGAATTTCCCGATGGTTCCTTTGCAAGTAACGAAGTATTATCTAATACTTTTTGTATCTGTAATAGATATTGTCCATATTGATTTGTTTCGATATATTTTATGAAAGTAGTTTTTTTAAGGTAATATGGGTCGGTCTGATTTTATAAGGAAATATTGGATTAGTTAAAGGGGTTACGTAAATTGCTCCCATCCGAAGCGGGTATATTATAGCCAGAAGTGCTAGGATCAACGGCGGTTCGTGGGTCAAGAGATAGGGAGGTCAATTAGAAAAGTTTACTGTATTACCTACCTTTTAAAGTGATTTAAATTCCAAGTCGATCCTCCGGTCTTTTTGAGATGCAAAGTGGTCAATTACTTTTTCATTAGTCTTTTATCTTCTTTATTAATGACCTTTCTATGGTAAGCATAACTAAAGAAGATAACCTTTCCTGACCCATGGTATTTCTTAAAAATGTCTTTATTCTTTTTAAGGTGGAAAAACAACGTTCACTTTCGACGGTAGTCATAGGGAGAGTACACAAGATTTTTAACAGTTTGACACTTTCAGAAAAAGTATTGCACAAATTATTGTTAATAAAAAGCTGTAACAAAGCAACTGCACCTTCACTATTGGAAAAATATTCTCGGCTATATAATACTTCTAATTCAGTTTTAAGTTTCAAATGATTTATGACTGGATACTCCGTTTTAACTAATTTAAACATATCTTGAGGAAAGCTTTTTTTATAATCTTTAAATCGATCTGCGTGAAATAACTGAGACACTGCTAAATGATTACTGAAGCTAAACCTGTTTTTGATCTCAGATGTAATTATGTCACAAACTTCTAATGAAATTCTCCTTTTTGATTTTTCCGTTTTATATCTCTGGGCAGACTGCATGGATGTCTCCTCCAAATAGTTAATCAAAACTTTATTTCTGATGTCTTCAATTTTACTATTAAAAACGCCAATACACTTATTTACTATTATGACATCGATATTACATTTTTGTAATTGATTGAACAATATATCACAATGAGGCATAACTAAATGAAAAAAAATTTAACCAGTAAAGAAAATGTTCATTTTGTAAGTAGTTTTTTAAACCAATAGCTTGGTTTAGAGTGTTGTTTTCTGATTCATTATCAATGATTTTTTCTAAACAATCTAATAATTCTGTTCGATAGGTATAAACAGTCTCTATGCACTTTGTATTAAAATTCCATCGTGTTGGAGCAGCTTTAGGTAATATATATAATAATAATAATAAAACGTCTTTATTTAATTAATAAATTTACATTAATTAATTTACTCCCTGGGCGAAGTTTAGCTCTAGGGCTATTCTTACACTTAACCCAATATAAATAATTACATAAAAAAAACTTAAATATAAATAATAGTAACATTAAATTGAAAAAATGAAAAAAAAAGAAAGAAAGAAAGTAAAAACGTAAAAGTAATGAGTAGATTATTCCAAAAATTATGCAAACAAACAGTAAGAAAAAAAGAGAAAAAAAATATCAAGAATTAAAATGAGTTGCCAAGTAACTGCTGATCTAAAAGATATTTTTTGAGTTTCTTTTTTAAAATTAGGAACGGTATACTTTTTAAAATCTAGGTTTAGTTGATTGTATAAATAAATTGCGTTGTACGAAAATGATCTCTGAAACATGGAAGTGCTATGCAGAGGCATTGTTAATGTGTCTCTGCCACGAACATTAACATTATGAATAGTACTTCTCGGAATCAGTTTTTCTTTAAGGTAGAGGGGTGTTGAAGTTGTGTATAAATTGTGAACAAAAACCAAAATAAAATACTTAAATAAATTGTCCATATTTAACCATTGTATCTGATTAATTTTACTAGAGATATGATAAAATTTTCTAAGATCAAAAACATATCGACAGCAAGTGTTTTGTACCTTTTGAATACGTTTCTTGTTGACCATATCAAGACAAGGATAATAAACGATATAACAATAATAAAAAATGGACAATACAAGGCTCTCACAAAGTTTTTTCTTTAATTTGAAATTTAAAATTTTTTTATTTGCATATAGAAGTCTTAAGCGTAGATAAGTTTTCTGTATTAAATTACTTACATGTTTAGTAAAACGAAGATTAATGTCAGATAAAAGTCCTAAATTTTTTGTAGAATCGCACCAACTGATTAGATCATCACTTATTCTTAAAGTAATGCTAGACTTTAGCTGAATATATTTAGCTGCAGAAGTAAAGAGCATAGCGGAGGATTTCGACGCGTTGAGCTTTAAGTTATTTTCAGAAGCATACCTTTCAATATAACTAAGGTCTTGATTAATACTAAGAGCTGCTTGGTGATAATTGTCGCTATTAAAGTGAAACAACAGTTGGGTATCATCCGCATAAGTCTGCATAGACATATGTTTTATTTTATTATACATGTCAGCCGTGTATACAATGAAAAGCAGGGGACCTAAAATTGATCCTTGTGGAACTCCCGATGATACATTTCCAACAGAGGATTCAGTGCTTCCAATTCGCACTAGTTGAGACCTTGATTTTAAATAGTTTTCAAAAAATAACAGTGCAATGGGGTCAAAACCATAATACTTCAGTTTAGCATACATGAGTTCATGACTGATGGTGTCAAATGCTTTGGAAAAATCTAACATAATGAGTACTGTCGCAAGTTTTTTGTCTAGATTTGTGATAATAGTATCATGAAGGTTTAGTAATGCAGTTGTTGTACTATGAGCCTTTCTAAAACCTGATTGGTGTTTTGGAATAATGTTATTTTTTGAAAAATATTCATTTATTTGTACATAAACAATTTTTTCCAGAATCTTTGATAATATTGGGAGAAGACTTATGGGCCTCAGTTCATTTACAGACACTGGATTTGGGACCTTCGGCAAAGGAAAAATTAAAGCAGTCTTCCATGCACTGGGAAAATAACCCATCTCTAAACAGCAGTTTATTATATGCAACAAATGTTTCATAATGACAGGAGCACATAGTAATAGCATATTTAGATTAATACCATCAATACCACTTGCATTCGATTTGAGGCCATTTATTGCATTTATTATAGTAGATTCATCAACTAAATTGAACTTAAAAGTAATGTTTTCATTAAATGTGTTTGAGTTAAAATGTGCAACATTTTCAGGACAAGCATTATCGTTAAAAATCGATAAAAAGTGGTCATTAACCAGGTCTGGCTTTAAAAAAGGAATTTAGCGAATTTTTATTATCACTTGAATAAACATTCATAGCTCTCAGCGCACGCCACAGGTGTTCTGAGGATTTTTGCCCCTCTAAAAACGAAAGATACGCTGCTTTTTCTTTACGAATTGCATTTAGCACAAAGTTTCTTTTTGTTTTATAACTAGACCAATTTGCCGGGGTATTATTGGCTTTATATTTTGACAGAGCTTTCTCACGATCTCTTATCATCAGTTTAATCGTGTCAGTTAGCCAAGGAGCATGCGGCTTACTTACTCTTTTCGTACATACAGGTGCATGAATGTCAAATAGATTTATAATAAAATTAGTGAGGTTAACTTTATCCTCGATATAGGGCAAGTAAAAAACATCATCAAAAGGTATTGATTGTAAGTCAGAAAGAAAATTATTGTAGTTAAAATCATGAAAGTTTCTATATGTAACATATTTTTGCGCATACTTAGGGATCGATAAGTGCAATTCACAGAAAATTAACATATGGTCAGTAACCAAGTCAGCATTAAGCGTTCCAGCAAAGTTAGAATTATTTTTATTTATAAAAATTTGATCAATCAAAGTTGCAGAATACTGGGTAATTCTTGTAGGTTCACTAATTAGCTCGTGAAAGCCGTATGTGTTGAAGCACTCAGATATCACCTTAACAACATTATCTAACACGGCTGCTGTTCTTTTTGGTGATTTTCCAAAGAATGAAGAAAAGCTATGTAAATTAGCAAAAAAAGTTTTTATGCTTTCATCCTGACTTGATGCTTTTTGTAAAATTAAATTTAGTTGATGAGTAACAATGAATAAAATTTGCTGAAGGATAACTTTTTTTAATTAAACATACCTATTAACTTCTTTTTTTCTTATCAAGAGATGTTTGCTTTATCGTCATATTAGGTTTTGGACGGCCATCACCTTTGAATTTCACTCGGTCTTCATAACCCAATTTATGTCCATCTTTCAGTTTTAATATATTTTGTACAACACTCATATTTAATAGTAAACACCAAAAACACTGTTTTACTTAATTTCACGACAAGTAGAGATTTACTAATAAAATGTTCACAAATAAAAACATTAAAAACAACGCGATAGAATTTATTGACCAACGTGTACCTAGTCGACACTAAGACTGCTAACTAGCGACTGCTATACTAAATTTCGTGCGTTACCGTGTCAGGGTCGTCAGGGACATTGTCCCCTCTAGTGTTTTCTGTCTCTTTTGCTTCTGACGATTCGCGCATAAGTCTATTTCACTATAATTCGTTATAAATTCGGTCCGTAGCTAGCTTTGAGGACACGTTGTGGATTGACCCAAGATTTTTAAGTTCTATAAATGAATAATGTAATGATCTAGATATTAGAATAGTATTGTGCATAGAATGAACTAGAAACTATAATATATTTTTCAAGAATATTAAAAATATATATATTATATATTTTTAAACTTCAGAAAATGAATAGCTCTATTTTTTATTTGTATGTGGGAGGTCATTGACCAAATGACCCTATAGAAGAACCGCCAGTGGCTAGGATGCCCCTCATCTTCAACCTGTAAACGCGATTAATCTAGGTTGTCTATTAGGGGTTTAGCTTGTTGATAAATAGGCCTGGAGTGGGTTGGAACCTTTGATGTGACGATAACACTGATGTAGTTTTCCACGAAACACCAAAACACTATACTGCACTCGACGCGCTTTCGCCAACAAAGTTGGTATCATCTGGAGATATTCAAAACAGTTTTAATCATCTCCAGATGATGCCAACTTGGCTCGCGAAACGCGCGTCGAGTGCAGTATATAGTGTTTTGGTGTTTCGTGGAAAACTACGTCAGTGTTGATAAATAGGCTTTAAGTTATTTCGAGTGGTCTCCCTAATATATACGTTTTTGTTGTCATCTATGTAAATTTTCGGAGGTTCTACTGTGGTTTCGTTTCTATTTGTTAAGTCTCTAGATTTTGAATTGTTGTTAATTAACCGATGTATCGCATGGGTGTTTTCAACATGTTTATTTAAATATTCTGATACTATTCGCGATTCACTTATTTCATTTGGCGTCGCATGATCTAATATGCCTTTAATTATTTGGATAGGTGTAAATTTGGTGGAGCTGTGGATGGTATTATTACATCCAATTAAAACGTATATCATTAGACTCGTTATTGGTTGGGTTTTTTGTTCTGCACGTAATATTCGTACTCTCGATTAGAGTAGAATGTAATCTTTCCACTGGGCTAGACTTATAGGGTTTTTAGCAGTGGTATAATGCAAATTAATTTTGTGTAATGCACAAAAAGTTTTCAAAATGTCAATTATTAAACTCCGGGCCTTGATCGCTAGTGATTTTAGTTGGTATCCCATAGTGTAATATAAATTTTAATAGATTATCTACTACATCTATCGCAATAGTTGTATGCTTGACCAAATTTCGAGAAACTATCAATTATGGTAAAGAATTTTGCCTTTTCTATTTGAAATGTATCTACATAAACGTGATCAAAGGGCTTATCTTCGATTGGCGTGTTTTTAAATATTATTTTATGTGGGTGTCTCTCATATTTGGTTCTTTGACAAATCGTGCACAGATTAATACAGTCATTAATTTTTTAATGTAGGCCAATAGTATCTTCGTGTAAGGGCCGTGGTAGTTTCGTTTACGCCTCTATGTGTAGTTTTACTTTCGTGATGATACTTTAATTTTAAAATTTGTTTCTCCTTGGTTTTAACGTCTTTTAGATACAATGTACATCGTACAAACTTGAATTATTTCGCCAAAAAGTTAGCCTGAATAGTTTCCGTAAATTTACTTACAAATTCTGTTGATATTAATATACCATAATTAAGTAGCATTAGGTTTTAGATAATCTTTAAAAAAGTTTACTAAATCTTCATTAAAATAATGGGACCTAAGTGTTACATTATGCCGATTTTTGTTCTCGAAAGGTTGTTCGATTCGAAAGATTAGATTCAATGCATCGCTACTTACATGGAAGTTTGTTTGAATCTTAAATGTACTTATGGCATTTTTTGATATTGGGTATGCTACCCTTGTGAAAATAATTACGGAAATAAGGGATGAATTCTAAAACTCTTACCACCTCGTAGTATTGTTTATAGCCTTCGATCCTCAGTTGTCTGATGTACCTCACGGATGGAATTTTTTTTGTGGATTCTGGATATCAAATAAATCGTTGAGATGAAAGCCTACCAATGAATTGATTGCTTTTGATATCCTACCGACTGCGCCAATTATCTTTTCAATTAAAAAGTCTTTTAAAAAAAAAGACAAAAAAACTTGTATTGAAAAATTAGAATAATAAAATTTATGTAATTTCTACAAAGGTTGACTTTACTATGAGAAACGTCTATGACAATCTGAACACTAATCTAAATAAGCTCTGCTTTTATAATGTTTCTTATCGTAAACTGACCATGCAATTTCTAGGAACATAATGTGCTTTGTTGTGAATCATACGTTTATTGTGTTCATTTTATATAATCGTTTTGTGGTTATTTGCTATTATTTTGATATTTTGCTTATAGTTATTATTAGTTATGTTATAATATATTGTTATATGCCTCTTTTTTATAGTGTTTATGTGCTTTTTTGACATTTTAAGTGACATTTGGATTATTATTATATAAAGGACAACATTTGGTTTAAATTATATTTATTTTGAGAAGGTATGTACGATAAGATGAAGTATATTTATTTTGAAAATAAATATCCAGTTAATAATAATTAATCGTTTTAAGATGACTGGAACTATATGCAGTGTTGCTATTTATAAGAGAAATGCTGAGAGGACAAAAAGTGTGGAGAAAAATATTGCATTTTTCTCGTTTCCTACTGACATTTTAATTAGGAAAGAATGGATTAGAAAATGTTAAAGAAAAGGAAAATTTAACCCCGATAATAAAAGACTTTGTTATAAACATGTTACAATTGATGACTTTGAAGGTGGAATGAATTCAAAATTGATGAATGTATTGTCAAAAAAACTGATCGACAATATAAAATTTACCTACCGAAAAATAATTCGTGGCTAATTTTATTATGTTTTAGCCATTCCATCATTTAATTTGTTGCCTAAAACTTTGACAAAAATGTCCAGCCCAACTGCAAGAGGTAAACGTGTTAAAACTAGAGAACGCAACGAGATCATTAAACAAATTTTAAGTCCATTATTGTCTATAGGAAATGTGGGAAAACATTCCATCTATAAGTAAAGAAAATCCTCAGGAAGGTGCATATGAAGAATTACTACGTAATTATAATGTCCTCTTGCTAGAGAATGAAGAGTTTAAGAAAAAAATCAAAGAAAACGAAAAAAAAAATCCTGCGAAAATCTCTGAATTGCTTGAAGATTGTTTATCAAACTTGCTGTGCATAATGAGTACTTTTAGAGACTTCTTTGTTGTAAGCATTTAGAGCATTTCTTTAAAATCAACTCGCTGTATCTCCGAAAGAAATTTACTGACAAAACATCATTTGAGCTTTTCATCTTAATATAGGTTTGGGAATCATTTCCTGAATTTTCTTGATGCATATATACTTAAGGATCACCCTATACACGGGGTGATCCTAGCGATAACATGTGAAAATCCCCGTTTTATCGGAAATCATAAATAATGAACTGGAACATGCCTTATATAAACGTAATTTTGTATTTTTGTCTTTGCTCAAAACTATATGCAAAATTTCATTAAAATCGCTTTGGCCTTTCCAGAGATCAAATGGGGAGTAAATAATCATGAAATAACTGACAAACATATTTTAAAAATGCCAAATTTATATGTTGTACTCTATGAAGATTTGTTAAAGGAAATGGTTAAATTTGGTGATAATTTATAATCGACAGTGTAAAATTTAATGAGAATAGTAGTTTTAGTTGACCATACACAAAACATGTAACACTAAGAAAATAAATAATTAGTATTTCTATTCCTCAGCTATTTTCTTTATGAGTCATCTATAGTGTTGTTTTAATTATTAAAACATGTTAAATATTAAACATAAGTATAATAAAATTAACATAATTCGTAAACTTTAAAGTTCTAAACGAAAGCATACCAATGTATGATATTTCAAATTAAGATACAGATGACGTACTCCCGCTATTAATTTATTGGTCTTAAGTTACGAGGTAACCTACTCCTTTACGGATCTCGGGTTACCTCTTAACTTTTGACCAATAGAATTTATGGCGGGAATACGTCATCTGTATGCCAATTTTGAAATAGCGTACATTGGTATGTTTTCGTTTAGAACTTTAAAGTTTATTAATTACGTTAATTTTATGTTCTTATGTTTATTATTTAATTTAATGTTTTAATAACCAAAAAAGTACCATAAATGACTCATAATGAAAATAACTGAGGTATAGAAATACTAATTATTGAATAACTTACGTACATTTATTTTCTTGGCATTACATGTTTTGTGTATAATCAAAATAAAACTACTATTCTCATTACATTTTTTGTTGTTGATTATAAATTATCACCAAATTTAACCATTTTCTTTAACAAATCCTCACAGGTTACAACATATGTAACAAGCTTTAATAATTTATGTAACAGTTAAATCAGTGATTTCTATTATATCCAAGTAAACACCAAACGCTGGTTGTTTACCGGGCCTTTACTGGAGATGCTAGCTGAATAAAAGCCCAGTAAAGTCCCATTCTTTGGTGGGTACTGGATTATTATTCTTTATTATTTCTTTCTTTCTACGTGGAAATGAGTATTGAAATTTCATGTTTAAAATATTTTATTAACAGTAACGTATTTTGCATTAAAAGAAAAAAAACAAATATAAAAATTAAGTTCAATCTCTTTACATCGACTGCCATAACTCGGTCTATAAGACCGTGTGTCATTTTTGTACAGTACCGCCATATCGGTTTATCAGAGTGAGGCACGTATTCGAGATCCTGACGCCAGCTATGTGGTTTGGCATATTTTTACCTACGTGAACAGACTGAGGTGGCATACTGTTTTTGTAAAAAAAAAATTAAATTCGAAAATTCAGTTTTGAAAACGTATAATACCGAAAATTTTAATGAATGCACATACATTGAGTTATTTCATGTATTTTTTATTCTAATAAATATAACAGAAATAATCATAAAGCATAATAATAAAACAATTGCAGTTATTCACTTGTGCACATGTGCTCGTGTCGCGTGCTGGGGCCACCTCAGCCTATAGGACCAAGATTTTTTGATGTTTTTAACAGCAAAAAAATGTTTTTTTTCAAAATAGTGTATACATGGTAACTATTCATAGTTTATTATCGAGTGGCATTTATGGCCTGTACTTTTTTTTTACCTATTGCTACCGGATGGTACTTGGTGTAAAATGTGCCCTAACCCGTATGGCAGTCAATGTTTTATTGTTATAAGAAATACACCTAGCCCTACAAATACAAGATATGACTTAAGTTATATTTTTACATTTATGATTTCATGACAATAAATAACTTCGTCCATATTGGGCCGAGTGCTCCGAGTTGAAATATATACCATTTTATGGCGCACACCAGTAATAACAATAATCAAGCAGTTTTGGATCATATTGACCCCACCGGAAGAATTCATAAGAATTTTCATATTTGGTGAGATTCTTTTAATGCATTGTATTTGGAACTGTTGAAACATAAAAATATTGCTGATCTCCTCAGGCTTAACCTGAAACATAATTCATCTCTGGGCACATTTAGCCCAAAACCTATATTAAAATGGGTGAAGTTCTACAAGTTGATTCCTTGAACCTGGAGGTATTAAAGAAAATACTGGAATGATTATTTTTTCTCTGTATTATACAGAAAGTGCTTTTCACAAAATATACAAATTTATCTTCCAATTAAAAAAAAAAACTAATAATAAATACAATGTTTTCGTAACTTTGTGGCTAGTAATTAATATTTTTTTTAAATTGTTTCCTTACATGAGTAACAAACCTAAACTGGATTTAATATCTTATACAAAACCAACCAAAAAGTTACCAAATAGCGAAAACTATTCTAAACAGTTTGCTCAAAAACAAGAATAAATTGATAAATATGGTGTTAATCGTCTATACATACATATCTCATTCATAATACAAAATACCAGTTCAAGAAGAGGTTATGCATATATTCAACAAATTAGATTTATATTGAACTACAATTAAAACATCTTTTTAAAACACAGTTTTATAGGGCTACATTACATTTGTGTATTTACATTATTAGTTAGAAGTTTGTATGTTTTAACACAACTAAACTATTTTACAAGCTGTTTTAGATTTTTAGTTATGTTTACGCCAGAGTTAACGCTGGGTTTGTATATACATATTTTAAACTGGGTGTTATTACTTAGTGTGTTATAAAGATATTTTATTTTAAGAAGTATTATTTGGCATCGGAATGATGGTTTAATAAACGAAAAGTTAGAAAAGCAAAAAAAAATCCCAAGAAACATTAACAAATATTTGATATCAACGGCCAAGAAAAAAATATATACATATTGACTATATAAATATTTAAACATGGGAAGAAATCAAATCCTCATAGGTGTTTTATAAAAAATATATTTGAAAGTTTAATCTGCGATTTTCCTCATTTTCTTCACAGTTTTTCTTGCCTGATCTGTGTATTCAGCTTTTCGCTTTGGTAGTTGTTTTCCTTCTTAATTGTATTAAGAATATTTTATACAAATAAATACTCAACAAAACCTTTAACTAGCTCTTGTGGTATATTTGGTAATTTTTTATATATGAAAGTAGTTGTTTTCTTAACTATGTTTTTACATTGTTGAAATGAACTTTTATGAAACTTCCTAAAATATTTTTCCATATCTGTAACATTTTTTGTCCAGGCGTGGGATGGTTGGATTAATCCTCGAAATGAGAGGCTCTGAATCCAGGACGGCATACTATATGAATGGAGATTTTTAGCTTCATCAGTTTTATAGGTGTACTCTCCGAGATCTGGATATTTTGCTTTAAACTTTTTGACTAAAAAATCCCACAATATAAATTAGTCCATCTTCTTCTTCAAATCCCTTATTCGACCCAGACGATGTGGAGGAAGTTAAGCTTGTATTATCCTCATCCTCATGACGAAATTTATTCATACCAAACGCGACACCGAAATAACTTGGCTACTAACTACTTAAGATTAACAAAAACTAGAGATGGCACTGCATACTGGGGCCTCAAGTTCTATAATGCTCTACCTCCAGAGATTAAACTTCTTACGGAGACATCCTTTAAATTCAGAATTAAACAGTTTCTTGTACACAACGCTTTTTTACACCATAGAGGAATTTTTATACAGTGACTTAACTACAATATAATACCTAATATGAAACTGAAGATGAAAATGTTTCATGTTTTCTTTTAATTTTATGTATTCCTTTTAATTTTAACTTAATACTGTGTTAAAAAAATTATTTTATCTTATACCTATAATTTATTTATTTTTTTACTATAATATAGCAATTATTTTACCAAATTGATATAACAATTTCAGTGTACGTTCTTTTAACTATTTATATTTAAAATTTTATGTATCATTTCTACAAATTTTTGACTTGTGTTAGTACTTGTGTATAATCAACACCAATAAATTTCAATTCAAATTCAATTCAATTCAATTCATAACTAAAACAAACAACAAAAAAAAAGACTAAAAATGAAAATATATTTTTACTCACCTATGAAAAGAAGGTTTCCAGACAATCTTGATTCAGCCTGTGTTAAAATGTAAGAAATCTCATATTTCGTGGCTAAATTCTCATACAAATTTTGAAGTGATGTGCAGGAAATAATTACACTTTTATGAAAAATCTGCAATGCTGATTTAGAAATGCACCTCATAGTACTAAATGTGTTTTTCATTTTTTCCAAAATTTCATTTTGATTATGTAGGTTTTTTCCATACCGTTTTTAGTTGGGACTGATCCACCTGGTGTATAGGAATTCATTACGTCAAACCACTGACCAACGAGTTCGATGAAATTTCCAACAGCCAGAGCTAATTCCTTATTTACACCAGATATATAACTTTTCAGTGCAGTGGCCGTTGTGTTTGAGAATAATTGAGCTGCTAAAGAAACATTTTGTCTCTGTGTTCTTTCACAAATTAAATGTAATGAAGTAATTTTATGGCAAGTACTTATTTCTATATTTGTTTCCTATATTAATTGTTTAACTGGTTCCTTTGTAATGATTGTTCCATCCTTCAAACAAAATCCAGCGTCAACAAACCAATATCTTATTAATTTTTGCAGATGTGGTACATCTGCAAAAAAATACACATTTTCTTGTCACAGGATGAATATAATATGTTTTATTGATATTAATTTCTAATTCTTTCCATAATCCAATATTGCCTCCCTCACCATTAGAGACACAAGCAACTACATTATAATTTATCTTATGAAGCTGTGTAATTACCTCATCTAATAGTTGTTTTGTTATTTTGGTGTCAAATCCAATATATATTAGTTGTTTCCAATTGTAAAATAAATCCTCGCACCATAATTACCTGCATATATTTATGTTCCCCAACTACCTCATCTGCTTTTTGGTCATATTCATAAGGCTGTATATCATTTCTGTGTATCATGGTCATAGAGTACAGATGTACTTACTGTCGCCGGCATTCACCTTGACCGTGAAACTCTTTTTCCAGTCCAGTCTATTATTAGCTATCGGAGTTGTGTACATGTTAAGTCACTTGGGCGTATTGCATATTGTTTTTGTGTTTTTATTTTATTTGTTGTACTGTATTGTTGATATTAATTTAATAATACAGCATGGCAGACGTACGCAGGGGTAGAAAACGACCATTTGCTGACAAAGTGAATAAATTCATAGGTGATTCCCGGATTTATTCTATGATGGTGCTAAAATAATTTGTAAAGTGTGCAAGAATGATTTGATGTGCTGGGATAAGCAGATTGTGGACTTCACGTAAATAAGGTACACTATAAAAATAAAAAATAGCATGCCCTCAACAACACAGTTTATGTTTGATTTTCTATTAATGCTGATTGCCTGTGATGTTCCGCTGCACATACTCGATAAACAACCATTTCAAGAGTTCTGGAATAAATACAATGCCCAGGTGAAGTTACCATGTCGCCCAATGTTATGTAACTATCTACCAACTGTACACGTAGACATTGTAAATAAGATGAAATGTGAATTAAAAAATACACGGCTGTGGTTATCTATTGATGAGACAACAGATTGTAAAAAAAATTCTATTTAAAATGTTATAGTACGAGTATTGGACCCTCTTAAACCAACAGTTCCACTGTTACTAGCTAGCAAAAGACTAAGTCAGTGTACTAGCGAAACAATTACCAGGGTGGTGAACTATCAAAAAGTCGTGTTGATGTTTGTGACTGATGGCGCCGTGATAATGCGTTCCGGTAGGCCGTTCTTTGCAAGAACAAGGTTGTATGTTTATACATGTTACGTGTAAAGTGCATGCTTTACATCTTGTGGCAGAAACTGTTCGAAAAGGTTTTCCAGAGGTGGATGCATTAATAGCAAGTACAAAAAAGTGTTTCTTAAATCTCCTAAACGTCTCTGTGCATTTCACAGCAAGTGTCCTGGCATTCCTGAACCACCACAGCCGCTTTTTATTATGCTGAATATTTCCAACAAATAAAAGCTGTGATACTACAATTCAATCCAGATGAGGCTGCAGCTATGGAAAGCCGGACAAAATTCGAAGATATTTTCGTTGAAACAGCTTTAAAAAATATTGCGAAGAACTATAAACCATTACATGAAAGCATAAAAAAATTAGAAAACAGTGCGTTGTCGTTAGCGGAGTTACTGTAAATAGTGGACGAAGTAAATCTACTGCAACACGATATAGGTGACGCAACAAATGAGTGCGTTAAAGAAAAATTCGCAAGTGCGTTAAATAAAGACACCGGTTTTACCAAATTAAGACAAATATGTGATGGTGCAGCCCCAGATCCGTTAAGTGCGTTCAAAGACTATTTTACGTAGGCATGTATTACATTAGTAGATGTTGAACGGTCGTTTTCAAAATATAAGAATATATTTTCACCAAAGCGAACATCACTGATGGAAACAATCATAGAAACATACCTGATGCTGCAAAATGGCTACACATCTTCTCCAGTTTGTGATAAGCAAGCTAGTTCATCAAGCTAGTTAAGAGGGTAAGTTTTACATACATTGTTATAAATTGTAACAGTTTACTGTTTCTCGTATTAGTTAATTTCGCGTACGCCACTGTCCCACGGAACATTTTTGACAGCCCTATTCATATATCGATAACACTTTGATTTCATCAACTGATATAACTGCAATTCGTTGGCGTGGAGTTTTATTTTGTGCACATACATCCATAATTTTTAACACATCCTTTAATACCCCATCCATTAATTTTATATTACTTGCCCGTCGCTGTAAGGTAGATATACCAGGCAAGGGATATTTTAATTTTTCTCTTACGTATATATATATATATATATATATATATATATATATATATATATATATATATATATAATATATATTTATATATATATATATATATATATATATATATATATATATATATATATATATTATATATATATATATATATATATATATATATATTTATATATATATATATATATATATTTATATACATATATATATATATATATATATATATATATATATATATCCTTCTATCAATTGGACGACCATACATTTGTAATTTACCATCATTATGACGGCCGCATACATTCGACGGCCATATATGGCCGTCAAATTGTTTCCTATGCAGAACTTCTCAATTCATCCAAAAAAACCCTTAGACAAAAAATTGTTGGCCGTCGAATTGTTTGGTGGTTGCATTATTCGTATAGTTTTAGTTCACCGCAACTAAATTAAATAGAGGGCGCTAAACAATAACGTATACTTGCTATTCGTATATTTTTCATAGCATCTTTCACTTCATCGCGTATCCGCCGCTGATTTATTGGCAACATTGCGGTACATTATTTTAAGGAATGAAGAGTATAGAATCAGTAAACTGAAAACCTTCAGTCATATTGGCGGCGTTTTTAAATTTGCAAAAATACAAAAATCTGTTCAAATAAATGTTATATTAGATACGCATTTTTATTAATAACTTATACGAAAAATTAATAAAGTAAAATAATAAAAATAATATAGATTCCATATCATAATTAGAAAAAGAACATTGAATGCTATTCGGAAAAAAAGTAGATTTTAAAAAAATCTATTAAAACGAAAAATATTGTTCTTACTAAAAAGGCAAAGGGCTGTCATTTTATAAAGAGAAAGATTTCGCTACATGTATATAAATGTCGCACTCAAGATTATATGGTAGGAATGTAGCGAAAATTAGTCCAGATAATGTAACCGATTTTATGTATCAATTTTACATTAAAATTATAATGATTATGATATATATGTATATAATATTATTTGCACTTATTGTATACCTACAAATTTTATAAATGTCTACAATATTTATATTTAACACATTTTTACGTTAATATTAACAATGATAAAATAAACAATTTTACACGTTTAACACTAAATGAAAATATTGACCAGTTATCCTGATGTAGTCTTTGAATCATTAAAATAGGAACTTTACGTAATGCTCATCTATAGGTTCCAGAGGACATACTTCTTGGGTCCCGTAGAAAGTACAAGCCTTAAGAATTAAACATTTTTTAATTAAATTGAAAATGAAATTTCATAAAAAAATAAAATTTCACTTAATATCAACATTTTATGCTTAATTAAAATAATATGTAGATAGACAAACTTCAACTTAATAACGTTTGAAGTTTACCATTTTCTCACATCAACTAGTCACAAAATCTAACTCTTGCGATTAACTAATTGCAAAATAGTTTGCAGTTTTTGATCTAAGTTTCCCAAAATCTTTAGTCATCCATTATTTGGTGTCAACTTCTGGTCTAACAATCGGAAGTCCAAAGATTGTTGAGCCCGTTTAGACCGGAAATTGATGTCAAAGGGTACATTATGATTACATGTAAAAAAATAAAATAAAAATGTGTAAACCGTTTCTCTTTAGGTTTGTAACTGATCTGATTCTGTAATCAGTTAAGTGACAAATGTGTCAAACTTCAAATGTGAATACTTCGAATACAGTTGACTTTGAGAATAGTGTATGTTATATGAAATATGTCTAGAATTTTGAGAAAAAGTTTAAAATCTAGAAAATGTGGATGTTTTATTTAAGAATAAAAGTTGACGTATGTCAGATGTTTTTGAGCCATCCTATACAATACATCATATTTCCTTAGACATATAAAACAATTAAATAAAACTGATAGGTTGAAAAGTTTTTTCAAAAGTTAAGTGTTTTTTTGAGATTTTGACTGCACCACTTTTACTTCTTATGCATTGTATGTTCTAAGGATTCAAAATACATTGTTTAAATAATGAGTTATAAAGATTTGATGGAATTGTCCGTTATATTTTTTGCACACAAAGTTGATCAAATAAATTCAAAAACAAATAGGGAAAGTAATATTTATTTCACTAGTGTTGTGCATATTGTCACAAAGTAATAGACAACTCCAATTATTAAACTAAAAAAAAATAACAACATGCTTTTAAAATAGTAATAATATTAACAAGTTAAGTTAGAAAAATAAATAATAAAAAAATGGTTCCATTAAAAGCCTAATTGGAACACTCTTTAATCAACTATCTAACAAATGTACAGGGTGTCTCGGTAATAGATGCAAATATTTTATAGGTAGATTATTGGACGAAAATTAAGGGCGGCGTTTTTTAAAATCTTTTTCTTGCGAGTTACACCCCGAAGGGTGTGCACCAAACTGCTTAACTCGGAGAGTAAAAATTTGATAACATATTCTGCCCATTGAAGAACTCTTGATCAATTATAAGTATTTAAAATAAAAATTCTTTATTAGAAAACCTGATTAAAAATATAAAATGCAATATAACGCACGGAGAGTTCTCATCGATATCTCATCGATATTTGCACTATATGTATTTGTTTATTATTGCGTACAAGTGCTCTCCATTTTGTTCAGGTTGAAAATGTCATTTTCGTTATTGTTGAAGTGATTAAACTGGTCAATTAAATTGAATAACAAAGTAATTATTAATACAATTTTATACAAATGACTAACAATGGTGGTGTTAGTAATAAAATTGAGTTGATAATAAATGCGATTGTCAAGTTAACCGACAAGTTTCAATAATAAATTTGAATAAAATTGAGAGAAGCCTTTCCTACGTATTTATAAACAAATACAGTACTCAAATATTGGTGAGAACTTTTTATGCCCGGTATTGTATTTCCTTTTTTAATTGAGTACAATTGAGTAAAATATTTTTCCCTTAAGTTTTTAAAAAATTATAATCAATCAAAAATTCGGCAAAAAACCATAAGTGATAATATGATTAAATTTACCCAAAAATTACTAAATTTAAACATGAAAATCTGAAAAAAAAATTATATATATAGGATATAAATACCAAAGAAAGTTGACGTGTTTCTGCATTTTCTCGAAAAACAATTCTAAGCAGCTTTACAAATAAGAATATAATCTTTTCCAACGGGACCAGATGGAAAAAATTTCTTACGTGTTTTTGAATTTTCTCGAAAAAAAAATTTTAAATAGCTTAAATGCTTTACAAATAACAATATAATATTTTCTAACGGGATCAATTGGAAAAATTTTTTTTATAATGAGAAATGAAAAACGTAATTTTCTCAATTCAAAAAAAAAGTTCATGGGGGTGAACTACTCCTGAATATGAATAAATTTACACAAGAAATTACTAAATTCAAGCATAAAAATTTGAAAAAAATATGTATTGCATATGAATACAAAAGAAAGTTAACGTGTTTTTGCATTTTCTCGAAAAAAAAAAAATTTAAGCAGGGTAACTATCCTTCTCGTATGGTCTAAATGCTACTATCCGACCGACATCATAGATGTCTCTGTGTCGGATAGCGACTTGCGAAGTAAGTACCGAGGAGCGGCGACCTCTAGCCCAGGTAGATTAAACTACTGTTATTAAATATGATTTGAACGAAACAACTACTCAGCAGGGCAAATACCCCGACTTGCATTGGATTACACCTTCAAACGGAGCCAATATCATTTGTTAATTCCTAACCAGACATAGACCGGTTTCGAACTTATTTGTTCTCGTATTCCATAGGTTATGGAACAGACAAATGATACTAATGATAGTGGCCAACTTGCTAGTCATATACTAACTAAGGTAAATTGAGTAGTGGTGAGAGGTATGAAACTTCTGTTTGCTAAATGCTACTATTCGACAGACTCATAGTGTCTTGTTGATAGGCTTGCGAAGCAAGTACCGAGAGCGCGACCGAGGTAGCTAAACTACTGTTATTAAATTGTTTTGAACGAAACAACACCGCGGGCCTATGGTTCTTCAACATGATAGATCGATAGCCAATCTTTTGTTAATTCCTCAGATAGACCGGTTTCACTTTTCCCGGGGGAGACGTGTTTTTTGGTGTGGTGAGAGGTAGAAACTGTGGTCTAAAGCACCGACCGACATCATAGATTTTCTGCGGATAGCGACTTGACGTACCGAGAGGGCGACCCCCTATTCGTCGATAGTACATTTAGACCATACGAGATTCACACCTCACCACTACTCAATACCTGTTGAGGTGCCACATGTCCAAACCTATGGCAGGGAAAACAAAAGCGACCGGTCTTTGTTAGGAATTACAAAGATGGGTAACGACTAAATTTGAAGGTGTATCCAAGCGGTCGGGGTAAGCCCGTGAGTAGTGTCAATGTATTTAATAACAGTAGTTTAGTCTACCTGGGCTAGAGTCGCCGCTCTCGGTACTTGCTTCGCAAGTCGCTATCCGACACAGAGACATCTATGATGTCGGTCGGATAGTAGCATTTAGACCATACGAGAAGTTTTATACCTCTCACCACTACTCAATTTACCTTAATTAGTATATGACTAGCAGGTTGGCCACTATCATTTGTCTGTTCCATAACCTATGGCATACTGAGGAGAACAAATAAGTTCGAAACCGGTCTATGTCTGGTTAGGAATTAACGAATGATATTGGCTATCGATCTATCATGATTTGAAGGTGTAATCCAATGCAGGTCGGGGTATTTGCCCGCTGAGTAGTTGTTTCGTTCAAATCATATTTAATAACAGTAGTTTAGTCTATCTGGGCTAGAGGTCGCCGCTCTCGGTACTTGCTTCGCAAGTCGCTATCCGACACAGAGACATCTATGATATCGGTCGGATAGTAGCATTTAGACCATACGAGAAGTTTCATACCTCTCACCACTACTCAATTTACCTTAGTTAGTATATGACTAGCAGGTTGGCCACTATCATTAGTATCATTTGTCTGTTCCATAACCTATGGCATACTGAGGAGAACAAATAAGTTCGAAACCGGTCTATGTCTGGTTAGGAATTAACAAATGATATTGGCTATCGATCTATCATGATTTGAAGGTGTAATCCAATGCAAGTCGGGGTATTTGCCTGCTGAGTAGTTGTTTCGTTCAAATCATATTTAATAACAGTAGTTTAATCTACCTGGGCTAGAGGTCGCCGCTCTCGGTACTTACTTCGCAAGTCGCTGTCCGACACAGAGACATCTACGATGTCGGTCGGATAGTAGCATTTAGACCATACGAGAAGTTTCATGCCTCTCACCACTACTCAATTTACCCTAGTTAGTATATGACTAGCAGGTTGGCCACTATCATTTGTCTGTTCCATAACCTACGGCACACTGGGGAGAACAAATAAGTTCGAAACCGGTCTATGTCTGGTTAGGAATTAACAAATGATATTGGCTATCGATCTATCATGATTTGAAGGTGTAATCCAATGCAGGTCGGGGTATTTGCCCGCTGAGTAGTTGTTTCGTTCAAATCATATTTAATAAGGGTAACTATCCCTAAATGCTTTACGAATAAAAATATATTTTCTAACGGACCAATTGGAATATAATGAGAAATGAAAAACGTAATTTTCTCAATTCCAAAAACAAAAATTCGTATAGGTGAACCACCCCTGAATATGATTAAATTTACACAAAAACTTACTAAATTCAAGCATAGAAATCTAAAAAAACTATATATTGCATACGAGTAAAGAGAAAGTTGACGGGTTTCTGCACTTTCTCGAAAAAACATTTTAAGCAGGGCAACTACCCCTAAATTCTTTACGAATGACAATATAATATTTTCTAATGAGGCCAATTGGAAGTTTTTTACAATGAGAAATGGAAAACGTAATTTTCTTAATCCAAAAAAAAAAACTATTTTTTTTGCAATAGTAAAATTACGTTTTTTAATTTTCATAATAAGGAAACTTTCAAATTGGTCCAGTTGAAAAATATTATTTTGTTAGTTATTAAGTATTTAGGGGTAGTTACCCTTCTTAGATTTTTTTTTCGAGAAAATGCAGAAACATGGCAACTTTCTTTTGTATTTATATGCAATACGTATATATATTTTTCAGACTTGCTTGAATTTAGTAATTTTTTGTGTAAGTTCAATCATATCCAGGGGTGGTTCACCCACATGAACTTTTTTTTGAATTGAGAAAGTTACGTTTTTCATTTCTCATTATAAAAAAACTTTTCCAATTAGTCCCTTTAGAAAATATTATATTGTTATTCGTAAAGCATTTAAGAGTAGTTACCCTGCTTAAATTTTTTTTTCGAGAAAATGCAAAAACACGTCAACTTTCTTTTGTATTTATATGCAATACATATTTTTTCAAATTGTTATTCTTGAATTTCGTAATTTTTTGGGCAAATTTAAACATTCAGCGGTGGTTCACCCCATGAATTTTTTTTTTAATTGAGAAAATTACGTGTTTCATTTCTCGTTATAACAAACGTTTTCCAACTAGTCCCGTTGGAAAAGATTATATTATATGTAAAACAATAAAATTGACTCTTGATACCGGTACCTTTAGAGGGTAGTTTGATCCCCTAAAAGTGTTGGTCCTCCAATAAAAAAATACATGTCGCTTAGTTTTTAGTCTACTATAACATATTTCAAATTGGATCAAATCGGCGGCGGCGACTCGGGAAACCCTCCTTGTTAGATCATTTTAACAGGCCGAAAACTAACGATAAGCTTTATAACTAGGTATGCATCTGATAAGAATCGCCAGTAAATTAAAGTGTATTAACCCACAATTCTTTACCTCTTTTTAAAGATCAAATCTACGCCTTTCCATTGTGATGATGTCTACAAATACACATAAAAATTTACTATAGGTACTTATTCTTCCGCCAGTGACATTCTATTTACAAATGTATTAAATATATTACTTGAAAAACAATTTGACAACAATGTCGGCCGTCATATTGACCAACATATACGTAAACTGACCGTCTTATTGATATAATGCTCTAAAGAAATGTATATTTTGGTCGTCATACTCGCTGACTTTTGAAAGTCGTCACAATGATAGGGATATATAAAACAAGGAAAAATATTTTTTCCTATGTGAACTCATTTTAGTGATTCTATAATAGATTTATGTAATATACATGAATCAGAAAATATATATTCACCTTATTTTAAGTGGCTGCCGAATTACGTGTTTATGAAATGTCTTCATATTGATAGAGGGATGTATATATATATATATATATATATATATATATATATATATATATATATATATATATATATATATATATATATATATATATATATATACTATATATATATATATATATATATATATATAGTATATATATATATATATATATATATATATATATATATATATATGTACGTATATATATATATATATATACTATATATATATATATATATATATATATATATATATATATATATATATATATATATATATATATATATATATATATGAATAGTGGTGAGAGGTATAAAACTTCTCATATGGTCTGAATGCTACTATCCGACCGACATCCTAGATGTCTCTGTGGCGGATAGCGACTTGCATCACAGCAAGTACCGAGAGCGGCGATCCCTAGCCCAGGTGGACTAAACTAATATGATTAAATATGAATTGAAGGAAACAACTACTCAGCGGGTGCAAATACCCGACCCGCATTGAATTACACCTTCAAATCATGATAGATCGATAGCCAATATCATTTGTCAATTCCTAACCAGACATAGATCGATTTCGAACTTATTTGTTCTCTTCAGTATGCCATAGGTTATGGAACAGACAAATGATAGTGTGCCAACCTCCAGGTTATATACCAACTAAGGTGAAGTGAATAGTGGTGAGAGGTATGAAACTTCTCATATGGTTCGAATGCTACTATCCGACCGACATCCTAGATGTCTGTGGCGGATAGCGACTTGCATCACAGCAAGTACCGAGAGCGGCGACCCTAGCCCAGGTGGACTAAACTAATATGATTAAATATGATTTGAAGGAAACAACTACTCAGCGGGCAAATACCCCGACCTGCATTGAATTACACCTTCAAACGATATTGGCTATCGATCTATCATGATTTGAAGGTGTAATTCAATGCAGGTCGGGGTATTTGCCTGCTGAGTAGTTGTTTCCTTCAAATCATATTTAATCATATTAGTTTAGTCCACCTGGGCTAGGGGTCGCCGCTCTCGGTACTTGCTGTGATGCAAGTCGCTATCCGCCACAGAGACATCTAGGATGTCGGTCGGATAGTAGCATTCAGACCATATGAGAAGTTTCATACCTCTCACCACTATTCACTTCACCTTAGTTGGTATATTACTAGCAGGTTGGCCACTATCATTTGTCTGTTCCATAACCTATGGCATACTGAAGAGAACAAATAAGTTCGAAATCGATCTATGTCTGGTTAGGAATTGACAAATGATATTGGCTATCGATCTATCATGATTTGAAGGTGTAATTCAATGCAGGTCGGGGTATTTGCCCGCTGAGTAGTTGTTTCCTTCAAATCATATTTAATCATATATATATATATATATATATATATATATATATATATATATATATATATATATAAGCACGTTTACTGAAATATCTCAACGTACCTAAATGCTTTTGATATTTCATCCTGATTCCATGGAGCTCTTCCCTTTTTCTTTAAAATTATATCCAGCTAATTTGGGGTTAAAAAATCGGATATCATTTCTTTTACTTTTGAATCTGATTGTCCTTCATATTGTTCAACAAATTTTTGAAACTCAAATTTGCTTTTATTTACAAAAGCAAGCTGTTTTTCATTTTCTTTGATTTTTTTCTGAAACTGTTCATTCTCTTGCAAAATGACATTATAATTAAGTAATAATTTCCTTTACTTGTGGATGGAATGTTTTCCACATTTTCTATAGATACTAATGGATTCAAAATTTGTTCAACAATCTCTTTGCGTTCTCTAGTTTTAACACGTTCACCTCTTGCAGTTGGGCTGGACATTTTTGTCAAAGTTGCAGGAAACAAATTTAGCGATGGAATAGCTAAAACATAATAAAATTAGCCACAAATTATTTTTTAGTAGGTAAATTTTATACATCCTTACCAGTTTTTTGTTTTTTTTGGCAATACATTTATCAATTTTGATTTCATTCCATCTTCAAAATCATCAATGGTAAAAATGTTTATTGCAAATTCTTTTATTATCAGAGTTAAATTTTCCTTTTCTTCTGTGACATTTTTTAATCCACTCTTTCCTAATTAAAATGTCAGTAGGAAACGAGAAAAATGATATTTGTTCTCCACTTTTCTTTGCCCCCCTCAGCATTACTCTTACAAATAGCAACACTGCATATAGTTCTAGTTATCTTAAAATGATTATTTATTATTAATTGGATTATTGGATATTTCTTCTCCTCAAAATAAATATACTACGTCTTATTGTACATACCTTCTTAAAATAAATGTAATTTAAACCAAATATCGTCCTTTATATAATAATTCAAGTCACTTAAAAATGTCAAAAAAGCACGTAAAAACTATAAAAAGAAGTCCATAACAATATAACTAATAATAACCATCAGCAAAATATCAAAATAACAAATAACGGCACAAAACGATATTATAAAATGAACACAACAAATGTATGATTCACAACACGACATACACTATGACGCGTACATGTCGTCTCTCCTCACTCAAGTTAAGAGGTAACCTACTCCTTTACGGACCTCGACGGACGATGCTGTTATGAGTTTATTTATTTAGGTGTCCGTGTATACCATGATAATATTATAACGTCTTTTTTTCTCTTTGTAATTCTATGACTTGCCATACCTAAATATTAGAACATCTCTATCTGTTGAAAATAAGTCACTCTCTCAGAGTGTTGCATCTATATTAATCTTTGGTATGTTTAGTTCTAATCTAGTCTAAACAAAAAAAAAATCCCATGGAAACTCTTTAAAATCAGTATATTTTCATTTTAAATTGTTCCACATAAATGTAGTGGATAGCCCCGTATTATCTTTGTATTTGAGGTATTGCCTCCACTAACTCAGTTGCTTCTAAGCCTTTGAATGTTCCACACATAATGCATTACTTCTATGTAAGATGTCATATTTTGATTTCATGGGTTCAGTCTTGTGGAATTTAGATCTCTTGATTTAGATACTATTGCACGTCAAAAAAAAATCACTTCATGTATTTGTCAAAATGAAGACGTCATAAATTTTGTAGATCCAAATATCCAGATATTTCAAACATTCAAGGAATATTTTGTGATTAAGAGTACTCTATTTAAGTAGCCTCACAGATGTAATTCACAATTGAACAAACACTATTTCTACAAAGAGACTCTATGGATTGGCATGTGTATCTTAAGCCCATCTTGACATTTAGCCTGATACAAACATATCTGACACGTGTACATCACTAATTCTTCAGGAGTTTTGTAGGCTAGCAAATGCTTCGCCATGCTGAATTTATGCTTCGTTTCAAACGAGCACGTTTCACATTTGAACATCTTTATTTCCGAAGGGTTTCTGTGGGTCCTCAAGTGTCTGGTAAGATTGTTTTTAAATTTATTTTCATACAAACAGAACTCACACCTGTACATTGTTACCTCAGTAGAGTTTTTGTGGGTCAGCAAGTGATTCGACATGCTGAATTTATGTTTGGTCTCAAACAAGCATAAATCGCATTTGTATTTTATTATTTCCGAAGGGTTTCTATGGGTCCTCATGTGTCTGTTAAGGTTCCTTCTAAGTATACTTTCATACGGACACAATGTACACTTGTATACATTTACCTCTGTGGGGCTCTTGTGGGATTGCAAGTGGTTTCTCAGGCTGTTTCTGTATTGCGTCTGAAAGGCACAGGTTTCGCATTTGAATACCTTTATCACTATTTTTTTTTATGGGAGGACATGTGCCTGAGCAGATTCTTTTTAAGTTTGGTCTCATATGGACACAACTTACATTTATACATCGCTACATCAGAAGAGGGCTTATGACTTAGCAAGTGTAGCTTAAGAGCGTCTTTATGTTTAGTTTCAAATGAGCATAATTTACATTTGTGCATTTCAAGCTCTGTAGATGTTTTATGGGTCACCAAATGTAACTTAATTTGACATTTAAATTTCGTTTCATACCAGCAAAATTGACATCTGTATAACGTTACTTCTAAAGGGTTTTTATGTGTTGTTATATGTTTTTTAAGTAATCCTTTAGATTTAGTCTCATATGAACATATGTTACATTTCATCTTTGTTGTTCCTAATGGATTTTTGTGGTTATCCTTCTGTAAAGAAACGGAGCTTTTATATACATTTTTCAAAGTACTCTGTGGCGATGTTTCTTGAAAACTGAAAAAAAAAACGTCAATTATTAATACATCAGTAGCTCAGCAAGTAACAAGTAGGTAACCAAAAATAGAACAGCCAGCAGTTTTGTGTGAATTAGTGAAATTTTGCACCATTAATATGAGGTTGATTTAGAGTTTCCAACTGCCCCGCAATTTACGGGATGTCCCAGTCTGGAACCCACTAATTTCCATTTTTTTTAGTCCCTAAATACCACATTTATAAATAAAATGCTTTCTTGTGACAATGTATTAAAAAACTGTTTAAAACTCCAAAAATATCACTTATGTGAATAGATATAAAGATTGTAAAATAAAAGTAGTATAATAAAGAATATTTTTCTAAAGAAGGCATAGTATTAGAAGTTAAAGATAATAAATAAATAAGAAGACAATTGAAAATTATTGAAGATTAAAAATTATAACAATTTGAAGCATAATTGATAAAGCCATCAGTAGCAATTTAAAATAAGAAAATAAACTTTTATAAAAACATTAAAGAAAATTGATAGTAACAATTATTGATATTTGTCAGTTATTGAAAGGCGATGTCACATGTAATAAAATTGTTAGATATTTGAGTAAATAGTATCATAAGTTAGGCAAACAGCAAGGTTTGATAGGGGTTGTAATTTTGTAAAATTATAAAGATATTGTGAGGATTTATTTTGGAGTTTAATTCCAACACAAAGTTATTTTGATTAATTATTTAACCTAAACAATTTGAAATTAATATAAAAAAAGTAATGAAATAGTGAAGTGATAGTAACATTAAAAAATCATTATACTGGATATAGATCTGCGACAAATCTCATCTTGAACCTTGAGATTTAATATTAATTAAGATATGAGCACATACGGTAAGTAAAAAATTAATATTTTTAGTAAATTAACATGGCGCGCAATATATCATTATAAATAATTAAAGTATTTAAAATAATACCATACTCCCAAGCAGCAAATTTAGTAGTCTCTACGTAGTAGCTACCATCAGTGGAACTATAAAGGTTTTCGTAACTAACGACTGTTACGTAATGGGAACGATCCTTCTACCAAGCATTAACCAAAATGGGGAACAGTTATTACATAGCAATTACTATTCCGGAACTGTCCCTGTTACGTGTTGATAACTAGGTTATTACGTAAACGGAACGTAATTAAGTAGTAGATATGACACTATTTTTGTAACAGCTCTGTCAGTGGTATGAGAGCAAACTATGTTTTGCTTTCTCTCTCGTTCAAGTAGCATAATATAATGTATTGTAATCGGACTTATAGAATTGAGTTGAAGTCAATATATCCAAGTTAAATTGATTGAATCAAATACAGATAATAAACAATAATGTTCTGCAGTCACCCATGTGTGGAAATTAAAACGAGTACTTGTTTTCTGCAAAATGTTACTATGATACTTCGATAAAAAAGACGCGGCCTGTAAAAAATTGTTTTTTTCGAGTAAATTTTTTTTTTTTTTAATTATGTGTACAATTTAAACGACAAAATTTTTTATAGAAAATGGTTTTTTTATTATATGTATTATAAAGTAATAATGTTTTATTCATAAAACATGTTTACAAATGACAATTAATAAAAAAAAAATCTGAATTATATTTTTACCTGTCAAGATGGCATCATCACTCAATAACAGAATAATAGCGAATTTAATTTGAGTCACTATATAGTGACATATATGTCAACAAAGTATTTTTCACTTATTAGAGGTGACAAAAACCAAAAGTATTTCCCTTCAAAATTGCATTTACCAAAAAGTAGCAGATGCGACTTAGGTAATAGTTGTAGTAACTTAAAAAGTGGTGATGAGAACTATATCAATTTCACTGTGTAGTTATGTTTACCAAGAAGTAGCCAGTGCGACCAAACACGTCATTATCTCGGTAGCTTTAAACTGGCATCTACTACCCTGCTATGGAAAGGTTACTGCAAAGTTTTCTCTTATTCATAAATTGTTGTGTTGTTTTTTGTAAAACTGTGTACGACATTCATTTTTAGTATTACAAACATGACCTTCATGGTTCATGGACCTTACAACCCAAACTTATTTTCAAGTTGTTAAGGATAATTTTATTGTTTGGTATTGGCAACACGCACGTACTAAACGTCAACCGTCAGCTGTTCAACGCGCGGCGCCGCCACAGACCTCAAACCTATATCATATGTCTATGGGCCCCGCGCAATTTTAATAATTGCGTTTTACTTATTTGTGTGCATAGATAAATTTGTGTGTTTATTGTTATAGTAGTATTAGTGACTAGTGATCAGATAAAAAGCTTTTATACGTTCAACGTTGGTTTCTTGTAAGGTAAGTTTGTTTGGAAAGAACCTATAAGTAATAGAAATTAAATAGCATAACGTATGTAGCTTGTGCTACAATCAAAACGCTGTATAGGATTTCGTGGCGAAGGAGGAAAACCTTACAACCAAGCAATAAAGCTTTCAGAAAAATTGTTAATTTTGCCAGGGTCATTTAGATTATTTCTCAATTTTCAAATATATTTGTTTGTATACAGTGAGTGTGTGGGACACACTGTGTGCCACATTTGAGTCGTCCGGGCTTTCATAATTTTATCATATGTATATTTTTACGTATATGAGGTCTACATTAAATAACTATCATGTCCTATGTGGGTTTAGTGACCTTAGTTTTTGAGACATAGTTTATTTTTTTTTAAATGTTGCATTTGCAGGCCTATATTTTTAAAGTGATATGTTCGTTTTTTTTTGCTAATTTTGATGAGACGGTATATAACTTATTAAGCTTATTATTATTAAAAATTAACATGATAACTGTGCATGATAATTATAGATGTACTTGTTACAGACCCACAAGAGAACATGAAGAAGAACTAACGGAAATATTTGATGATCCCCAGGCGCAGGATGTGGCAGAATAAAATGAAAGTTTTCTCTTAGTGACTGATTAAATAAAGTACAATTATTGTACAAATATTATTTATTATACTTTTTACATTTTTAAATGTAATGTAAATTTTTAAATATAAATAAAAATTTTACTCTAATTTCTTGTTTAGGCGGAAGTGACATGCATTTTTTATTGTTGATGGTACCTAGTGTACTAGGTTAAAATGTTAAAATGTATTTTAACATATTTGTACAAGCTTTTAAATCAACCACATACAGCACGAGATACAGCATGACACAATTTAAGTGGTGGATGGATAAAGATATTAACTGCCATAGCTTCAAAAATTGGAGTATCCTATTGAGGTAGATATTATAATTTCGAATGGATAAAGGAGTTAAGAAACAATATAACTCCGTGTCTCTGGTGAATAAAGTTTGGTAAAAATATTTTTCTCTGACAAATTACCAATTTGCTAATTAATATCTTTACCCATCAACCCCCTCAATTATTATATTTATTAACGGTTTCCAAGATTTTTTTTACTTATACCGTCTGCACTAATAATTTCATAAATTCCACCACAATAAATTACGGCTGCTATTGGTTTTAACTCGGGCATGTTCTCAATATTAAATAAAATTAGCCAAAATCAAGTGGTGAGCTGCGAAATGGTGGTAGACCATCTACATTAAAAACTAGTGACAATAATAATGGCTGATCAATTCCTGATAACATTATACCAGAATTCTCCATTTCCCATCGGAAACATATTTAATAATCTTGGAGTTTTCAATAAAGTACGGCTGTCGTGTGGTACTTTTATCCCATTTGTGTGTAATTTGGATTAATTCGTTCACAGAACTATGTGTCAATTATGTACTAGGCACCACTGTGTTAGTTGCTCCGAAGAGAAAATTTGTGAAATCATAAATCTTCAGGTGGAATGTTTAAATCAAGAGCGCCATCATCAACATCAACTGAATTCTTTACTTGAACATTTGTTGGGTCTTCACACAGAATAGGTTATTCATGTCCCATTTTCCTAACATGGCCATTTACATTTACCTGTTTCGCGGAATAAGTAGTAGGTTTTCAAGGTATACGTAACTTTGTAGTCATTTTGAACTAGTGAAAAGTAGTAAAAATTACTTTAAAGTCTCTTTGTTCGTAGAAGTAACGTTGTTTTTTCCTCAAGAGGTCACTAATGAGTTACAGAACTTTAAAGTTTCAAAAATGTCCCGACAACGTCACAGGAACTTTAAATGGAACACTTTAGTCATCATTACTTTGAAGTGATTCTTTGGTAATACTATGCAGTCGGCAATACTGCCAATTTTCACTTCAAAGTTGAGAATGATTTCAAGTAACGCAGAGTAGTATCCGCAACGTTGCACATACTGCAGCAGTTACTTGAAAGTGTCATTACACTTATACAGTACCTGAATTCAGTAGAATCTACGTAACTGTTACAACACAGACATACTGCAAGGTGTATTTTACACTAAAGTCGCAAATTTAGTGACAGTTATGTAATGCCTACTATATTAAAGTTCCCATGCCAGTTTCCGTCACTTTGGTGCTGCTTGGGCAGGGATAATAATAATTTTGATAAAGGATAATTTTGAGCTTATAAATTTAATATACAATATATATTATACAATATTATATTGTAATCACCTAATGAGACATTCCCAAACAATATGAAATGATTAAATATACTTATGTACTCTGCAATAAATCTGTTTTTTTTTTTATAAAAATGCGAACAAAAAATTAAAGGTTAAATTAGGTAATTGTACGGCTTACAGATATAAAAAAAACAATTACTTACTGACCAGTGACCAATGGAGAAATGCTCGTTATTGTCTAATGTCCAATAGCAATGCATATAGTTGGATCATGTGGCTTGGCTATCACGTTTACGCCCACTGTCCTATGTTGAAAATTAACACACTCTAAATACGTAGTATTTATAAAACGTCTATGTCATTAACACGTAGATACGTAAACGGTGCGAAATTAAAGACAATGGAGGTTAATTTTTTTAAAATGTCTTGTTCAATTCCTTGAAAGGAAAAAAGTAAACTTATGGATTCGTGATTTTCCAGAGTTGCAATTTAACACCATAGAATTATATTGCACAAGCTGTAAAAAAAGTGCTTTCGTGCAATGTCAAAGCAAACATTAAGAGACACATTTCCTCAATCACTGAAAGTGTGTGAGTGGTAGTATTGATAGTGACAGGCAAACAAATTTTAACTTAGATTTAGTGGAAATGATGGTTGGGTGTATTATACCATGTACGAAATTAGAAATTCACCATAGAAAGAAATTTGTATTCATCTTTAGAAGTTTACACAGAATGCATAAAACTTTTCATACCAGTCAATAACCAACACATACATTACATACTGTAGTTTTTACATCTAAAAATATTTGAAACACAAAACAGCAAAGCACACACAAATAAATACAATTACAAATAGACAATTTTTGCAAAGTTTATTAGTGGGCAGTGTAGCAATGTTCCAGTGCCATTGGAAACGACACTAACAAAAACATATTTATCACAGAGATATGACAGTATTAAACAAAAAATTTATTCTGAACTGAACGACAAATACGTCTGGATTATCGTGGATGACACCATCAATGCTTATGAAATGTGGCATATGTTTTAGTGGGTGCATTAATACTAGTAATAAACTTTTACTCTTGTGATCGCTAGTTAAAAATACACATTGTACGTGGTAGTGTTCCATTCACCAATATTTTCAGTCCTCATATTAATTTTGGATATTACCGAACTCGCCAAAATAATCAGAATATATTGTCATATATGCATGAACGCGGTGGCACATCATCAAGCGTCAACCCTAGAATTGACGTTATTTATCGCTACCTCCTGATTTCTATTGAATATTCAGTTAGAACTTCTACAGTTTTTACAGTCATATTTATGTTAACCGGGGGGCATTTAGATTCGAGTAACAAGCATGTAGAAATTGTGTAAAACCTGATTTCTGAAGTTTGACAGACATGTCGTTCTGGATTGATTTTCAATTTCATTTTTATTCATACTTCATGTTACTATTTTGTCTATTTACTACTTTTTCTTTTAAAGTAACAACACTTTATTATTACCTTTCATTGACATTCAGCTCAGATTTAATGTAAATTTCCTCAATTTTAATATTACATTTTGATTCACCTAGTTCCATAAAATCTACATTTTCCACGTTGCCACTCACAGTGTTATTTTCTTCAGTATCATCGAATTTCTCTGCAATTTCTTCCTTTATTTTAACTGTACTTGAAAAACTATGGCTAACCTCAGTATCATTATTTACTTCATTTTTGAATGTAAACTGTTGAACATCTTTTAATTCTATTAGGCTTTTATCAACACATTCCGCAACTACAATATATTTCCTTATTTTTTCTTCTACATCCAAACAGTTTACTATAAAAATGAAAAGCTTTTGCAATGATTCAAGACAGCATTTGCATGACACAATCTCCTCTGATCCATTAATATTCTGAAATTTAAAAATAATATATTTAAAAAAATTTTTTTTACATAATATTAATATAGACCAATGATGGTATTTTAATCATGAGTAATTTTAGTGAGATTATTAACAAAACGACCACAAGAAGAAATCACCACCGTTACTTACCAATTCAGGAATGTGTTTTCTTAGCATATCAACTATAAATACATGTTCTTTTGTTTCACGTAATGAAATAAAGCCACCTTTCATAGTTAGCTTCATGCAAAATTGGCACACACTATAGCTTTTGTCACAGTCAATCAATTCCAAGTTTTCAGTTTCTTTCAAACGGTCCTCTTTTATGTCCAAGTTCGTTTTTTTCCTGGCACATAACAACAGGACATAATCCCTTTTCTACATTTATACACATCAATTTCATTTCATAGGATTTTTGAAGGTTTCGCTGACACTCATTACATATCACTGGTTTCGTACTTACATGCAAATTCTACAATATAATATTTATGCTATCACGCTGATTATCTATGTTAACAAAAGTTATGATAACAAATTGCAAAATAAAGAAAAATTCATTTGTCTATCTATTTTAAGTTTATTTTTTTACCAATCCGCAAATTCATGAAATTTTTTTTATAAAGGATGCTTTTGAGGTCAAAAATTCAAATAAATTTCTTGACTTTTTCTGTAGGGGTGTAATGAACCTGGAATATTTGGAAAATATCTTTCTATAAGCAGTGACCTTGATGTTGGTCCATGATAATTTTCAGTAATGTCACAATATTCAAATTATTACCGAAAAATTACTTATGAATGAAGGCTTTCTAAAATATTTGGCAAGAAGTTCTTTATGCCCTACATGACTATACGAAGCATGTACTATTGTAACAAAGTGATTTTTTCCGTAGACTATTTTCTGTAATACTCTTTCATTTTGGTACACCCTGTATCCTGTAAATTGTATTAATGTATATTTCAGAAACCGCTTGAACCAAGGATTAATTTAGTTTATGTCAAACACTCAGAAGAACAATTCTTACAATAATTGTTTCAATCCGGTTTCTTTCTTTTTTTTTTTTTCAGGGTAGCATTAGTTATTTTATTATTATGTTTATGTATGCCAAGTAAGAGGAAAGAATATTTAATTTAAGGTTATCTATTTGAGAGCCAAGCTTAATATTAGAAATTTAGTTAATATAATTATCTAGACTATAGACAATCGTTATTTTGCATTCGCCCGGTATATATGAAAATATGCAAGTGGGTAGAATGATAGTTAATACTTGTTAAAAACAAATCCATTTCTATTTTTAAAATAATTTACATTAGGACAAATTCAGTAACTTAATTTGAATAGTAATTAATGACCGTTTTGATTATTTTCTTTTTTGGAAACATAGTTTTAAATTATGAGAAATCCCAGCCTCAGAATATTTTATAAACATTTGTTTATATTAGATAACGCAGGGAATTTGTTTAACCATATTTCGCTAAACCGGCTTAAAGAAATTGTGCCCCTCCATATCAACCGCAAAGTCTGTACTCGCGCAGAGGGTCACGTGACACCTCTCGTCATCCGTGGAAACAAACTGCGAACAAAGCTTCAAAGAATCACTTCTCAAGTGAGAGTTCACCGTGTGTAGACGTCCTAGTAAGAAGTTTCAGTGTCCGCCGTATCCAAGTAGTGGTAAGAACCGTTTTGACTTTTTTACTGTTTTCTTTACATTCATCATTGATATTTTTTACCATTTTCTTTGCATTTACCGTATACCATTTTACTGTTTTCTTTGCATTTATCGTCTGTATCTGACTATCTCCTAATTGGATCGCTGGAGATATTCGGGAACATTCGGATATCACTAAAGTAAAACCACAGGTTATCTATTCAGCAACAAGCATCGGGAATACTCGGCGATTAAAATTTGTAATAAAGGATTTCGATGTGAATGCCCCGATCCATAGTGTTTGAAGAGGGACCTCAGATCAGGGCATTCACTCGGTCGTACTCGATTATTTTCGGGTCTATCTGTGTTAAACAGGTAAACCCAGATAGACCCGAAAATAATCGAGTACGACCGAGTGAATGCCCTGATCCCTAGTGTTTGGAGAGACACTTCACCAGGTTAACGGCGCAGGGATACGAAGAATAATTTGTAACCAAGTACGCCCGAGTGAATGCCCCGCTCCCTAGTGTTTGGAGAGGGACTTCACCAAGTTAACGCAAAGAGAGACGAAAGTTACTTTGTAATCGAGTACGACCGAGTGAATGCCCCGATCCTTAATGTTTAGAGAGGGACTTCACCAGGTTAACGCGCAGGGACACGAAGAATAATTTGTAACCAAGTACGCCCGAGTCCCTGATCCCTAGTGTTTGGAGAGGGACTTCACTAGGTTAACGCGAAGAGATACGAAAGTTAATTTGTAATCGAGTACGACCGAGTGAATGCCCCGATCCCTTATGTTTGGAGAGGGACTTCACCAGGTTAACGCGAAGAAACACGAAAGATAATTTGTAATAAAATACCCTCTCCGTTGATGTGATAACCTCTAACTGTCACTTGTATTTTAGCTGCCGTCTGTTGTCATATCAATTCACGCATATCTCTGGCTTAATCAATTTAAGGGACAGTTTGTATTTCAATCCGAGTTAACAAAACTATACCAAACCACAGTGGTCCAAATTTAGTTGAGAACGGAACTAATATTTTTTTTCCTTGAAATGTCTTAAAAGCACTAAGGAATCAAGGGAAAAATATGAAAAAAAATCTTGGCTTACAGATATGGTTTTGAAAAGGGGTGGCATGTCGGGAGCACTAGGTTCCGTATGTCTGTAGGGTTCTTTGACTACGACCTTGTTTTAACCATTTAAAATTATTATAATCATTCTGTATATTAAACGGAATGATTATGAAATAAAAATAACGAAAATGAATTGATAATATTTAGGAGCTTAGGGGTAGTTTTGGAGGAAACACTACACTTTTTTACAAACATTTATTTCAAACAGGTCAACTTATCACTCAATTCAAACGTACAATAACAAAAATATGTCAGTTAAGTAATTTCAGTCACGTTCACTGTCGTCGTCTGTTGATGATACATTTGTGGTTGTATCGCTTTCATCTGACGAACCTTCTTCCATAACCGCTGCACAAAGCGGTTCAGTTTCCGGCTTAAGATCTGGTTCCTTTAACAGGCTTATAACCTCTGAACTAAAAGATGAGAGTTTCTTGTTCGGCAATTTTCTTGAAGATGATATTAATGGATCCGACGAAAGTAGTAACCTATTCAATAAATCTTCATTTGTAGTCACCCTCGAAAACTTTCTGGTATGAAACTCTCTAAACTTTTTTAAATCTTTATTCCGAGATTCCTGAGCTTCCTCAGACAGTTGCCCAATGGGTAATAGTGCAGTTCTTATTATTGCAGATCCGTGAAGGAGAATTTTATGAACTGACGCAGGCATGTAATACCATGGATACTTTTCCACGAACAGTCTGGCCGTTTGCACTGCATATTTGTCGAAAACCTCACAGTTAATCTCGTATCCACAAGATAATGCAGATAGTATAACGCCGAACCTTCTAATTATCTCTTCATGAATACCAGTTATGGAAGCCGATTGAGCTGGATCTTTAAAAAAACGTCTAGGTGTATTTCCGTCATTTGTACTTCCACTTCCACCAGGTTTCGGAATGTCTACTAATAACCCCATTTTTTTCTTGAAATCTTCTTGTAATTTTTTTTTCGCACTTCAACAATGGATTTATTTTCTCCTCGTATCTGCCACTTTTTTATCTCCAATCTGTATGATACATGTAAAAGACATTCAAAACATCGAATCCATGCATGTAAAGTTGATAAACCAAATTGAAAAGATTGTTCGTCTGCCTGCTTTTGTAAAACTGCATCAATGTTATTCATTTCAACAGGTTTTGCTTTACATAAATAGCAGATCTGAGCAGAAGATGTGTCAGTAAGGGCGTTACAAACCTTTCCGTTTATCATTGACATTATGCAAATATATCTAATTCTGATGTCTCGGTTCTGAACTGTACAATTAGTTGGCTGAAGTTCTGCTATTTGAGCTTTAATGTGTTGCATTTCTGCCAAAGAAAGTTGTGTGGTTTCCTTTTGAAACTGGAAGCGAATCGGTCGACAATACCTTGTAGAGGATGGCCTAGGATTTTGCCATACAATTCGTTTTTCTTGATCTGGTTGCTGAGAATAAAGTTGAAGTGGTACCAAAGATGATAAAAATAAATCACCATCACTTAATCCCATCTCCTCATATCGTTGTTTATACCGTGAATGTCCAGTACTACCATCGCAACCCCATTTAACTAATAATACCAAATCCTTCGATTGTTCTTCAGTCAAACTTAAAATAACTGGTCCCTGTAATTGAAGTATACGATTTGCAGTGTGATCTAAAAGATCTTGAAGCCGAACTTCTGCCAAGGTTTCCGTAATAGTGAACGCTTCTTTCGGGGGGTAGCATCTTCTCTTAGCTTCCAGAACTCTATGGTAGGCGGGATAAATATCAGCGTTATGTTTTTCCCCTCTTTTCTTAATAGTAAATACTGGTGCTTTGATAATTTTCTTTCGACAATAAGTGAAACTGCTTCATCGTCATTGTATGGTATAACATTTTTCCGTTCTCTAGTCTTGAGCCATGAAGATCTTATCTTTCCAGCACGAGTAGGAGTTGTGAACACAGCTTCTGAAATCAGTTTAGAAGCTGCCTGTTGACCCTTTTCTTTAAGACTTCTTTTGGCAGCAAATGTAAGTTCCTCAGCTTCATATACTGCTGCTATATTTGCCACTCTCTTTCTTTTCGCTCTTTCTCCTATTTCTAAAAATGATTTCTTTGGATGACCAGTTGGTGTACTTGGTTGTGGCTCTGCAGAGGGCTCCTTTCTCTGAACCAAATCTGATTTTTCAAAACAAATGCTCCATTCATTCCTTTTTAAAAATCGATCCACAGTATTCGCGCAATTTTCAAATTTTTCATAAACTTTACTGCAAAAACGACTACACTCCTTCTGAAGACGTCACTGTTCGTCAATATTACCCTCTATTTCAAAGTATTGGACTAAATAATTGAGTAGATGCTTTGTTTGAATATTGCGGTTTTCTCTGAATTTCTGTCGTAAAATATCGAAAAGTTGCCTCTCGTTAACATTTTCAATAAAGGACGAAATTTCCTAAAAATTAAAATATTAGTATTAATATTATTCGTAGCATTATTATTAAATAATTATTAATTATTTTATGCCATATCACGTTTAATGTATGTATAGAAAAATAATACATTCTCACAGAGACTCAAAATAAATTAAATATTTTTAAACTGGGGCAGTGGTGGTCCTCAAATATTTGATATGTTTTTACTGACACTTCAAGCTATTTTTTAAATATTTTTCGAGAGCGGGGACTCGCGGGGATTTTTCTGTAGGTCTACGTGAAGTTTAAAATTTACACTGATTTGAGTGAGAAACAATGCAGAAGTTAATGCTTGTGAAATAAATAAATTGCTTACCTGACTAAACTGTCCAATATGTATTTCACCAAAATAGCACACAAAATATTAACTACCACCTCTGAACAAACTCGGACTACTAAACAAACTTTTAATACATTAAAGCGCACTACATAAATGCTTGGGTTTACCCAGGCGTACAAAGCAGGCAGATCGCCGTAATGACCTGAAATTCTAGGAAGGGATGGTCTGGGTATTTCAGCATGCGCCCCTAAAATTTTATTGAGGTACAACAACCTTGAGAAATTGGGACTTTTTTCCGCTTTTAAACCAGATCGGAACCACTGTGATATGTGGTGAAAAATAATGACCATTGTGATTTGCAAAAAGCAAATTTGAAAACATTCGAAAATGATGGTTGTGTTCAAAATATCGCAAATGATGTGTCGATGTCTGATGGTGAACAAATGATGGTGAACAAGTCTGATGGTGAAACCCTAAACAATTTTATTTCTGATATATTATCTCGTCAGGCTACCTATTTTCAGAATGAAGTCTTAACATTTATAATGCAGATGTATAATAATTCCATTGTTTCTCGCAAATTTACTCAATATGTTAATCAGACTATTGAGGATTTATTACGTAAAGGTTTCATTCAGTCTTTAAAAACTTTTATACTTAACCGATTATTATATTTAAAAGAAGACGATGATCATTTTAACATTATAAAGAAATCATTTGATTTGTATGAAAATTCTTCTTCGTCTTTCGCATGTTAATACTGAATATAAATATGTACAGTTATATAAGAAATTAAATATTTGGATTTCTGCCACAGATGTTTCCATTGGTGAAAAACTATAAAAAAAAACGCAATTCAGATATAACAGTAGAAAGTGTTTCTGTGAATGTAAAAATGATTTGTCTACGTTATCTACTTGTCTTAAAAAAAATGCTCTAGATAAAATGAAATCATACATTATGAAACCAATATAATTAGTAACTTTATTCAAGGTGACTTGTGGAAAAATAAAACAATAAATTATGCAGACAAAACAGTTTCTACTTTATTTATATTTTTTGATGATTGCGAAGTAAGTAATGCTTTAGGTTCACATTCAGGTGTAATCAAGTTAGGTGCAGTGCAGTGCAATGATGGCATCATGCTACTCTATCTAACATCAAAATTAAGTAATATATTTTTATATGCTTTGTTTTATTCTCGTGATAGAAAACTTTTTGGTAACAAAACATTTCAAAAATTAATAGAGGAGCTGCAATACTTGCAGTTGGACTTATTACAGGTGATAACTTAGGTATTCATAGCATTTTAGGATTTACTGAAAGCTCTCAGCAGCTTATTGCTTGCTACATGTTTTGTAAAGTAGATAAGTTTCTTTTGAGAAACATGACCTGCCAAAATGATGATTTATTGAGAGATATACAATCATACAATAGAGATTTATTAATTAATAATGTATCTGAAACTGGTATTAAAGAATGCTGTATATGGCATGAAATAAATGATTTTCATGTAACAACTAATTTTACCGTTGATATGCACGATTTATTTGGTGTATGTAACTATGATTTAGTTGGGCTACTAAAATCATTAATATTTGAATATAACATATTTTCTCTGCAAACTTTGAATTCCAGAATACAGTTATTTAATTACTATGATACAGAAGATTCCAATAAACCACCTTTTATAAGCGTTGATCGATTGAAATCTAATATAAAAATGTCTGCATCAGAAATGTTGTGCTTCAGTAGATATTTAGATTTAATGATAGGGGATCTAATACCAGATGATTTTCCAATCTGGGAATTATGGATAAAACTTCGTGGGATTATTCACATTGTTGTGCCACCTTTTGTCCACAAGAATGACTACTTATGACTGAAAATATTAGTTGACGAACATCATGTCTTGTATTTGAAATATTTTGGAAATTTAAAACCCAAGCATCAGCACATGGTTCATTATCATTTAATATCACAAATGTCAGGACCTCTTCACCACATGTGGTCAATGAGAACAGAACAAAAGCATCGTGAATCAAAATTAACTGCAAATGTTTCTTGCTCATTTAAAAATCTTTTGAAAACTTTGATGTTTAAAAATCAACTTCGTATTTCTTAAAAACGAAATTCACGATGATTATAAATATGGCCCTTTAAATACTCTACATGATAATATTTACAATCAATACTGTTCAAATTTAAATAAATCTCTCGTATTCACTACAAACTGGCTTTGTCGACTTGATACAACTTACAAACCTGACCTTCTTGTGATTACAGGCTGGAAAGATTAGTTTCATGTGTTTGCAATAATTAAAACAATAATTGTCTATAACACCGACACTTTCTATTTTCTGTATCAATCATTGAAAACTATTTATTTTTCTAGATATTTTCATGCCTTTAATGTAAGAAAAGAAAATAAAGATTTTGTGTAAAGTAAGAACTACATTCTCATTTGCCACGTATTTTATGTACTATTAATGAATATTTATTTATTAGCATTAGACATTCTGTTTAATCATCTCTGTAGTTTTTTTAGTTTAGTTGTATACACAGGGTGTTATTAAAAAGTATATCAGTCAGTTAACCACAGACTTGGGATGTCAGCAAAAGTTGATTTACCTAATTTACCTCCATTCAAAATTACAACCCCATGGAGATGCAGCACTCCAAATTAAAAAATAAAAAAATGTAATTTTTAAAAATTGTACAAATGGCTATAGATATTTTTTTAATTTTCGATATACTAAAACGTATGTTGTAGGGCAATCATTTAAATTAAAAACATTGTAAAATTATGTGTCTTAAAGGACTGATTAAGGGGTAAACAACTCTTCTTTTCTCACCTTTTTTTCTGGTACAGATGGCTGATGCCCCGGGTCTGTGATTAATTAATTGACATACTTTTTAATAACACCCTGTATATATAATAATATGTATATGGGTTACATTCATTATGTTTATTGAAAAATAAAATGTTTTGATTAAATTTTTTTTTAATTTAAAATCCTATAGCTCCAATTTTGGAAATAATATTCCACAATTTGTATTACAGATACAATTAAAAAAATATATAGAGTGGAACGAGTTGCACAATTATCAAAAAAATATATACAATTTGGATATTTTAAATTAATAAATTGTGTCGATATAATTACATTTCGTGAATTCAGATTTCCAGCAAATTTAAGAAGGGTGTAAATATTGTGTAAAATAAGTAGCACTTTTGATAGAAAAATATGTACAACTTGGAGATTTCAAATCTAAAAATTGTGAAAAAGTACCTCCAGCTGATGTATTACTTAATAACAAACTCTTTGAATAGAGAATACATATTGTATAAAATTAAATACAAAGTGGACAAAAAAATACAATTTGTGGATTTCACAGTTAGAAATTGTGAAATGCTAAAAACATGTTCTCTTAAAAAAAACTAGACACATTGTGTAATTTAAGAGCACAATTTTTTGTAAATATATTTTACAAAAGTAGAGGTTGGATGGATAAGTTTGTTAGAAAGCCTTTAGAATCTTTTTAAAAATTTCACACAAATTGTAAAGTTAACCTAATCTGTTCGTATATATGTTCCACATATAAATAACAATAATCTATTTTTATGCGAAACGAAATCAAATTTGTTAAAAATTCAATATAAGATTTCTGATTTTGTATAAAAAAATTCAAACAATGTTAATGTATAAATTGTACAAGAGCGTTACTCCAAAACTATATTATTTATTTGCATAAATTGTTCCTGTCACTATTTTAAAACCAATTTGGATAGTTTTTTACAATTGGGGTAAAATTTCAAATATATTTCTCTCTGTGTAACACCCTTCAAGAGACTGGATGCAGTGGACAACTGGATTGACAGGGAGCAGATGTCTGTCAACCTTCAAAAAACAGTAATAATAATTTATCCAGAAAAGAAAGCTGGAGGATTTAAGACGCCTTTTTTAATGGATGAAACTATTCCATTTGCGGAGGAGGTGAAATATCTAGATCTGTAGATAAATCACTCAGTTGGGGCTCTCATCTGGAAAACGTAACAAAGCAGAACTGCCCTCATGGACATGTCGTCGTATTTGTGGTAAATCCTGGGGAATGGGTCCCCAACAAATTTACTGGATCTATGCCACGGTCATCAGACCAATAATAACATATGGATCCATCATTTGGTGGCTGAAAGGATCACAATGGATGGCCAGAGACAAACTCTCTGGTTTACAGAGTTTAGCATGCTTAACTATAATGGGGGCAAGTAGTATCACACCGTCAACTGCAATAGAAATCCTTCTGGACTTACCCTCTCTTCATATATGTTTGGAGAGAGGTCAGATGGGCAACGTATAGACTACAACAAGCGACCATTAATATGCCGCAGGCTAGTACCATGGAACAGAACCGGCTATTCGATGATATAGAAAGTCCCAGCATCTTAGGAATGCCCTCGGATGCTATGCCTATCATGATCAACTATGAGCTGATCCTCAACATTTTTTTTCCCGAATGAGATGAGCGAGATCGGAACAACAGGGTTCTCAGCGTCAGAGAAAACCTGAAAAACTTGAAAAAGTCAGGAATCGTCCAGGATATTACATATTTTTGTCAAAAATCAGGGAATGTGTGATATCAAACAAGGCAAAATATTTTTTGAGCGCTTCTCGTACCTATGTAAATTAATATCTATTACGGTCTCGCGACAGCTCGGAAGACTTCGGTTCGGCTGCATACTTTCGTACACATTCCACATGCTATCAATGAAAAAAAGATAGAGGCATATATAATTGCTTGTGTCCAACAGAGGGAATGGATGCTTTGTGTGGAACCTTCGAGATGATGTTGTCCACTCTAATAAAGGCTCTTTTTCGCGGCGTACCGTGCAAGTAACTGTTTATCACTATCCTCGGCATAATGAATATGTAGAAGAAGAATAACTATACATCCCGTTACTTACGTATGTTGTGAAAAAATGCCTAAATGAAATGTGTGAGGTAGAAAGAGACAAAAGACATCAAGCACGAAAAACCGTTGATTCAACGGAAAAACGTTATTGTTGTGGTTGGTGGCTTTTTTTAATTTTAATTGACAATTCCAAAATTATTCATAAAAATATCAAATGATATAATAATTATGTGCAGTGATTAATAAAGGTAAGGAAGATTATGTGTATTTTATACCCTTTAATAAAATAAATATAGTTTAAAAAAACTAAAAAACACGCTTTTAAAGCACATCAAACTAAAAAGTGAAAAATAATTATTAATATAAACTGAAAATAATAATGAACGAAAAATACTAGTATTATTGTGAAAAAAGCGTGGGGTGCTTTGTGCAATATTTTTCGTATATCGAGCACCCCACGCTTTTTTTCACAATAATACTAGTATTTTTCGTTCATTATTATTTTCAGTTTATATTAATAATTATTTTTCACTTTTTAGTTTGATGTGCTTTAAAAGCGTGTTTTTTTAGTTTTTTTAAACTATATTTATTTTTAACTTTTTAGTTTGATGTGCTATGAAAGCGTGTTTTTTAGTTGTTTTAAACTATATTTATATTGCTTATTGATGCTGATATTATAACATATTACGATCCAACAGATATTTCTGAAAAAAAAAAAATTTTTATTTCAGCCGTGAGGTTCGAACTCACGCCGGATGAGTCTGTCGTTTCGCGTCGAGTGCCTTAACCCACTCGACCACCGAGCTAATTAACAATTACTGAATCTACTGACATATTAAGCCTTTGCTTTCACGCAGGGATACGTGAGGAAAGGATTGGCGATCCTGAACAGGATAATGATATAAACTTATCAAATTATTGTATTGTTACCGGTTCTTAATAAGTGTACAAAGTTCCAATTAAATCTGTCCGTTTAAAGTGGGTTAAAATCGAGTCCAAAGAGTCGGTTACAAACAAACATACAAACAAGCAAACATACAAGTGAAGCTAATAAAAGCGTGTTAAAAAAGTAATGAGAACTAAAGTTAATATTATGTTTGGATACTTTATTTGATTTTACTTTAGGCTGGGAAAATGACGTCTCATCAAAAGAAATTATGACTGAATTGCTGAAAAACTTGCTCCACCCAATTGGAAGAAATATTTGAGACCCGTTAAAAAAATCAAGTATATTGTAGTTTATGCTTTAAAACCTTTGAATTAAGCAATATGGGCGTGCAGTTTTAAGCCATTTTAGTAGTAATTTTCTCATAAAAAAATAAAACCACTGAAGAAAACAATAATTTATCTTAAGTGGTACTAGCTCAACGAAATAATAAAGAAACTTTAGAAATAGAGAGTAGGCCGAATGAAACAAAATGTAATTAATACCGAAATTTTGTGGTGTGTAAATTTAATAATGAAATACAAGTTCTTAAATTCTGTTGAGGGAGACCTGTCTTTTATAAAGAAATTTTTTTTCTGAAAAAAAATTATTTACAGATTTTTTTAAGTCTTATATTTTAAGGTTAGGAAATTTTTTTAATATGGTCAGGGAAATCTGAAAATGTCAGGGAATTTGATTTTGAGAAATTGCTGAAAACCCTGAATAAAGCCGACCTACTAAAGGCAGACAGTTAAGTTGCTCGCTTACTGACGGCTCCAAAACTCCCGAGTGAACAGGAACCGAACTACATAGTTACAAACCAAGGATGAGGATATCCTCAAGCCTAAGTACTAATGCAACTATTTTTCAGACTGAGGTTCATGGCATTGAACTGTGTGTGTGAAGGCTGGAATATGGAGTATCTTTCACGCAGAAGAAAAAAAGTCTTCTCAGATAGCCAAGCAGCTATAAAAGCTTTTGGCTTCTACCTGTGTAACTCCAAAATTGCCAGAAAGCTCTAAATCATCGAGCAAAAACAACAAAGTGACTTTGGCCTGGATACCCAGTCACTCTGGTATGGAGGGTAACGAAATTACCGACTCCTTGGCCAGAGAGGGCGATGACGATTCATCGGACTAGAACCGATACTTGGCATATCTTCAAGTGCTGCTAAGATGGCTATATCAACTGGGTGTCAGTATTGGCAAGAGTTACCAAAATTAGTTCATTCGAAGGCGTTTATAAAATACACTCTGATATTAAGAGCTAAGAAACCCTTAGAATTAAACAGAGTAAATCTGAAAACCATACCAGACCTAATAATCATAACATATATTAATGACATAAATCCGTGTTTTGAAGATGATACTATAATTTATTTGCTGATGACACTGTGATATCAATAAACGGTGATAATATAAATGAAGTGATAGAGAAAATGCAACTAAAATTAAGAAAATTGGAGGCAAGGCTGAAAAGAAATTATCTGTTTGTTAATACTCAAAAACCTAAACGGTATTTGGTAATAAGGAAAATAGACAATATGATAATATTGAACTGTTTGATCAGAAACTAGAATATATAGAAGAATGTAAATATTTAGGTATTATAGATAATCAGTTACAGTTCAACAAACAAGCATGCAGAATATGATTAAAATTAATAAAAAATAAATAGTTACTTTAATAGAATTAGTATAAACTTATCAATGTACTCTAGAATTACAGTTTACAAAACGGTTATAGCACCTCACTTTGAATATTGTCAAACTATATTATATTACTGTAACGAAAGTGAAAAACGTACATTACAAGAATTATAAAATAGGGCAATGTGAATCATTCTGAAAGTTAACAGATATACGCGCATAATAGATATTTATTTATTCCCATTCCACAAGAATCAGCACGCATATAGACGAGGGTGGTCCACGGAGACAGCTCTTCACGTCGCCGCGCATAAGGTAGAAAGGGCCCTCCTGCATAAGGAGGTCACCTTAGCAGTATTTTTCGATATTTAAGGAGCCTTTGATAAAGCAAGGACTACTACTATCTGTGATGCCCTTCGGACTAGAGGTACTGCATGTTAAAAAAAAGCCCTTTGCAATTTAAAATGCCACTTGGATTATCTTGTTTAAATAAATAGCTTGATATAAATAGTCATCTATAATCATGCTTATGTATTTAGAAAAAAAAATGGTTACTTTTGGTTTATACAAATAATATAAATATCTATTTTCATTTTTAGTAAAAGATTATATTTGAAATTTTAAGTTTTATACTTTAACTAAACATTATTAGCTATTATATATAAAACGCCTCAGCAATGTATAAAAATAATTTTTGATACCTAGCCTAATATTCAAAGGTATTAGATACAAAGCCTAGGAATTTCATATAAAGCCGAGAGTTCATACTTTGACAGTTACAGAAAAATGATTAGACAATATTCCAGCATGTAAAATGGTAAATAATTATTTGAAACATTTCCAAAACGTGACAAGTTTATATTTTTAAGATAAATTTGAAATAATTTCATCACAATGTTAAAAGATTAAAAACCAAAAATAGTCAGAAAATACACTAATAGTTCCAAAAAATAGAACGTTATGTCAACAATAATTCAGTAATCACACAGTTTTTAAAAGTAAGCTCCTACATAGACTGACTATTCCTTTTCTTTATTTCATATCAACAACGAGCTCTCATATTCCTAGCCTAAACATTGTGTCACCTCTAATTCCTGATACTGCTGACACAGAGCTATTCCAGTTTTTCGTTTACAGGGTGTTAACACAATAACAAAAATAATAAAACCGCTTAAAAAATAAATAAAGAAAATTCTGTCATTTGGTGCGTTCTTTCTGAGATCTCAGTTAATCGAGATAGGAGGCTAGTACATTAAATGATATTATCATTTATCAGTGACCTATTTATAATATGTCACTGATATTATGCTTTTATTTATGCAGTGTAGCCGTGAAACAACTTTAGATTAGCTGAGATCGCAGTAGAAAGAACCATCACCTACTGTGTTAGCTTTAAAATGTTCAAAACTTACCAATGTTAGAAGCTTATCCAACATATTTTTACTCATGTCATCTATCATTTGAAAATTTCCATTGCATAATGTTTTAAGACAAAGTCTGCATATTTCTCCTTTTGTCTTATTCATGTTTAATTACATAAAACAACAAAAAATATTATATGAGGAAAATACACAATATTGAAAGTGATTATTTACACTGACCACCGATTACGTCAATGTATATTTTGATATCATAACCAAACTTTTTCCTCTTCCTCTTTAAGAACTACTTAGGGAAGGCTAATGTCTTGTTTATAAATACTATAGCATTTAGTTATTCAACCGCTTGTTAGTACTAAAAGATCAATGATAGATGTCGTGTTGAATAATGTGTGCCAATTCGTAAATTTTACACTATTTTACTCTTTAGGTATTGCGCATACTCTGAGAGTGAATCGGTAAACTGAGGTCTGTGATAAATTTATGACGTTTTCGACTGATTGCACCTAACTGCACTTTCTTGCGCTACAAATAATGAAGCTGTTCGGCTGGGATTTAGTGCGAACATTTTTAGGTTTCTTTGTACATCTGGTAGAAAGGTGTATTGGATTTTTATACTGAGTGCGCACTTTTCCGCACGAGGTCTGTGAGATCGTATCACTTAGGTTGGAGCGGTCAATGTTGCTAATAGAAGAATTCCTTGAAAGTGATAGTAGCAGTGATGAAGAAGACTTTATAAATTATTATATTAATTATCCAAAAGGAAGAATTCCCAAAGTAAAAAATTACATTGAATTGGTAGTACACAGTAAGTGCATAAATTAAGGTACAGAAAACATATCTGTACAAGTAATAATAATGGAAATGTTATTTTATATGGCTTATTAATTGCGTCTTTCAGTTTAAAAAACATTTTAGAATAAGTCGAGATACCTGCAACTATCTGATTGAAAAATTTGAACGTTCACAATTGTACCAATCAAAATTTCATGGAGTTTGTCTGTCACACGTCTGAAAGTAGTGATGTAAATATTGTAACTACCCTGTAGTAAATACCCGTTACTACTCGGCGAGATCCGAAATACCGGGTAGTTGTTTACAAAATGTATCCGCTACTCGGGTACTGTCTAACAGCTGGCGCAGTTGAGATTGGTAACAATATTTATTTACTAATATACTATAAAATAAATGGTAACAAGATTCGATGCGTTGCTATGGTATTATCTGGACACTGTAGTGATTATAAAGTATGGTTTAGCAACCTAATAAAAACGTAATTTTCGAATTTATGCGTCTGGGGGTGCTTCCATCTGCCGGTGTAATTTGTAACTGATTTTTTTACTCTCCTGCTGCATTACAAACTAATATTTGAGATATGTCAAATGGCAACCTTCTTTAGTTTATAAATCTTGACCTGTGACCAAGATTTATAAATCTTGACCTGTGACAGTGTCCTAATGCGATCTGCGATTGGCTTGCTAGCTGCGGCAACGATTCTGTACAGTATTGTGTGCTATGCCGATACTGCATCTTGTAAAGTGTAAAATCACAGTCACTGTTTAGGTAGCAGTTGAATCACAGTGACTGACTGTGATTGCTCAATCACAGTGAAAAAATCACCGATTGTGAAATATCACCCATCTCTAATTCTCAGTGCATTCAAAAAAGCCGAAAGTTTGACATTTATTCATACATAACCTACTCTAAAGCTGTGAATTGCGAAGAATTTATCTGTTCTGTGGTTATAAAATGAATTCATTAAGCGTGTTAATAAACTAGCAACATGCGTTTATGCTAGAAGTTGAATAATTTATGTACTTTTTATTTAGTATAGAGATATACTTTTTGTTTTGTATAAAGATGAAGATTATTTATATTATTTAAGTGTGCAATATTTAATAACCTAATTATCATACTATGAGCAGTGTGCAGTATCTTCACATTATTTCTGTTACTTGTATGCTATTTAAGTTTTCTATCAAAATAAAAATCCTTTTGTTCAAATATAAATTTTATTAAATATATATAAATATATAAAATAAAGTTACTAAATATTTTCACATATATGCGATTTCTTTTCGTTTCTCATCTAGTTCGTAAATAAAGTTCATGATCAAGCAATTCCTCAACTGGCTTAGGAACATCTCTGTTTCTTTTTCTTTCATCTGTTTGTGAACATTTGATGATATCATCTGCCATATCCAAAAGAAAATTTCTCATTCCCTTTAAAACAATATGCAATGTTGAAATAGTCATGTCAAATCTATCTGTAATGAGGGTTAACACGCTTGAATTCACCACGAGAGGTGCTAGTGTACGAAATGGCCAATGTCACTAAACGTTAATGTTTACTATGGCGTTTTAACGCTAGTTTTTAGTAATTTTTATAGAAATTAGCTGAAAAACATTTAACACAATGATGGCAGAAGGGGAAAATAGTAATTTACTTGCTCAGTAGGGAAATTATTGTAGTTATCAGAAGTCTCTTATGTCATTAGAGTTACGTTATATCAAAAATGAGTACGATGAAAACAACGAATGTACATGATTATTACTCACGATTTTCTGTAGTAGACTCCTTTAGTAACGCATAATCGTCAGGATTAAAATGTTTCTTAAAAACACTCGAATGTTTTGAAGGAGTAAAGTTATCTCTATCAACCACTGTTTTAGGCGAGTTTTGTCTCGGAAGCATTTGTCTGCCTTTTGTTTCCAAACAAAATGGAACTGCACAACACTGAGGAACAATTAACAGGGTTTTTTATTTGCTGGTGTAGGAAATAATTATAATAAAACACTATAAACTTTTCCCGCGCCTAACAATAACTTTTAATACGACCTTACTCGACCAGTGGCGCCATCTGGTGAACCTGAAAATGTTAGCACTCATTGATGTATTGTAATGTATGACATCTATAACGATCACAGACCTCGGATATATAGACCAAGTGACAATGGATTAATGGTGTCCGAGACATATTCACGACACATTTATTTTGCTGATCTCTTTCTATTGTATGATTTCAGGGTTAGCTTTATCTCTCTCTCAATTCTCGGTCAATGCACTGGAAGAAATACTATTTTAGTATATGTAACAAGTTTATTTCCAATAACAAGTAGGAGCGGATGGATCATGTGTTGGGGTTTCTGTTTTTGGATTCCAATTCCAATTATTGAAGGTCCCGGGTTCAGTTCCTCGACCGAGCAACTTTTTTTTTTTTTTTTACTTTTGCTTTTTATAAATTTAATATCAGATTCCAATAAGGAAAATTGCAGTTTCTGAGGCGCAAAGCTTTGGCATTTGATTACTATAGGAATTTAATTCCCTACAAAATTATTCGTATAAACTTTTATCGTATCTCCCATGGTTTAAGATATGAAAAAAATTATCAAAAAAAATGGAGAACCAGGGAAGGGGCGGGTTACATGTTACATTATAATAACGTTTATTTTAATAAAAAAAAAAATACAATACATTTATAACTGTTTATTATAAACATAAATACACCACTGTAAATATCAAAAATTAATATTTGTGCGTGGGTAATAAAAGAGTTTATAAACTTAAATTGTTTATAATAAAAAGGCACCATAATAATGATAAAAAAAAATAGGTCCATAATATGCATGAGTCATGACGAAGAATAAAATTGGTCCTTGGCACAATCCAATATATACCACAATTGTCTTTTAAATCTATAATAATAATAACTAACGTGAAAAGATATTAATTACATAAAATCACAAAAATTATATTTAAAAACTCGATTCTCTTATAAACACTCTAACTGTAAACAATCAAACAAATTTAATGGCTGCGACAGGCGAGTGGCGACGATTACGAAGCGAGAGACGACATACGCTAAAATTTCTTATGAGCAAGTTCAAGAAGTTCATCGACCCTGAATCGAGAGAGAGTGAGGTAAATACGAAACAAATGACGCGAAAGGAGAGGAACCAAAAACGGCATTTTGCTGGTTGTCCGGACACAGTCGTAGTTAGATTGATATGGTATATTGGTGTCCTTAATTTTTATAAGTCTATGATAACGATAATGATGTCCATAGCCAGTGCCATCTGTTCACTAATAGTTAAAGTTTAAGAAGCATATACCCTATTCACATGCAGTAGTAAAAATTTTCATACTGGAAACATAATAACTGCCTCTAAAAGTAATTAGACTATTAAGAACTTTTATAATTGCATGTACCTGTTTGTTAATTGCTGATATTAGTGTTATTTTACTGTATTTTTTATTTATATTTTGTTAGAACCTCATGGAATTTCAATTTCACTCATTTTAGTAGTTTTAGCCTAACCTTAAACCATTTTGAAGTAGGAAAACATATTGAAATTTAAAGGATTTATTTCAAGATTTATCTCTAGTTTATAAATCTTGGTCACAGGTAATATTCACAGTCGCAATAATCACTGGTCAAGCTTTGGCACACTCGGAAATAATTTTCTATACGCTGCTACTGGCACTACCCCGCTGCGATTGCTCCGAAGCTGTGTTCAGTTGGTTTATTCATTTTTTATTTATTTCATTAATAATCTTTTTGTAATTATTAAGTTGTATAATTCTTGATGAATAAACTTATTATTATTATTAAAACAGGTTTTCAAAGAAAGTTTCTAGATTAAAAATTTAAATTTGTGACATAACAAAAAGGAAATATGTATATTGATAAATAAATTCCATGGAAACAATAATTATTGATACAATTGTACCCAAAGAAACTATCTATAGAATAAATTGAATAGGAGATTGAAAAATAAAACTAAAAGATCACGTGCACCTTTATATGAAATGATTAATATGTTCTTTTATTTCTTAATACATGAGAGTGTTTAAAAATAAAACATGTTTTAATCAAAAAAATTTTAAACATTTAATCAAGATAATACTTTTTTTTTTCTTTCTCCTTATGGGTTGCGGTTTAAACTACCCGCTGTACTGAAGCTTAAGCTTATTGTACCCCATAGTCTCATTACTCCATAAGACCCGTTCTATTCCAGAAGGCGAGTATAAGGTTTATGGGAGCGCTGGCTATCTCTTACGGGGTTAAAAGTGGTCCCTCGAAGTGTGTTAGTCTCATTGCCGTTAGGGTTGGGCATTCGCATAAGATATGGTGGGGAGTTTCTTCCTCTTCACCACACATCCTGCAATCTGGATTGTCTTTCACCCTTATATTGGTTAGGTGTTTGTTTAGTGTGCAGTGTCCTGTTAATATTCCCACTGCACACCTCAGCTGTTTTCTGCTCAGCTTTAGCATTTCGTTGGTCCTTGCTCTAGATATTTCTCCGATGAACAAGCGTGACTGCCTCATTCCCGGTATCTCTATCCAGTGCGAGTAGTGTTTCTGTCTTAATAGTTCCTTTACCGATCCTTTTGCGGTGCTGTAAGATACCCCGCAGGTCGGTTCGGGATCTGTTAGAATTGATTTAGCGCCTTTTCTGGCTAGCATGTCTGCTTTTTCGTTTCCCGTATTTCCCTGGTGTTCTCGTGTCCACTCCAGTTGTACACTGTTGTGTTCTGTAAGTTTCTCCAGGGACTCCAGGCAGTCTTTTACTGTTTTAGATCGTATTTCTACTGCTTCCAGAGCTCTGAGGGCTGCTTGGCTGTCAGTGATGATGCGGATTCTCTTATTTTTGTATGCCCTCCGTATCATTAAGATAATACTTAATACTGAATAAGATTTGCAGGAAACAACTACTCGGCGAATAAAAGCCCCGACCTGCATTGAATTAAACCTGCAAATCTTGTTTGGTAGCTAAAATCATTTGTCAATTCCTCACTAGACATAGACCGGTTTCAAACTTGTTATGTTCTCGTCAGTATGCCATAAGTAAAGGAAAATACAAATAATAGCAAACCAGGCTAGCCTAAAGCAGACTAAGCAAACAGACATAGTGAGTGATAAGTGGATCCCTCTGGTGGTCAGTGCTACTACCTGTCAGACATCACTGATATCTTAGTAACTGATAGCGACCTGCAAAGCAGGTACCAAGAGCTTCGACCTCTAACTCGGGTGGGCTAAACTATATACTGAATAAGATTTGCAGAAAACAACTACTCGGCAGATAAAAGCCCCGACCTGCATTGAATTAAACCTGCAAATCTTGTTTGGTAGCTAAGATCATTTGTCAATTCCTCACTAGACATAGACCGGTTTCGAACTTGTTATGTTCTCGTCAGTATGAGGAAGATGATACTTAAAATTCTAAAATTGGTATAACCGTTTCTAATAGTTGTACTTTTTTTTTTTCAAGAGAAAATGAGGACTACAAAATTATAATTTTAGAATATAAAAAGCGACAAAATTATGAAAGTTTATGTGTTATTAAAACAATTTTGTATTTATATTGAGAGCATACAATTTTATTTAGTTAGTCATTTTCAAATTGACTCATTTTTATGCATAATTATATGGTAACAATATTTTTAGATGGTAAACGTAAGGTTTTACATCAACAATATCCTAGTGATAGCAGAAACAGGTCCAGGAAATCGAGGGCTGCTCGCTTACTATAGCAGAAGTTTGCAAACGAGTTTCATCATTCGCCAAGGAAAATTACTAAATTTTTTGAAACGAAATGTGTGGCACATACCATGTTTTTTTAATAGTGAAAGTTCCTCTGTAAACCATTGTTATGCAAAACTTATGAGTCAGGCAATAGAAATCAGAGATACATCTATACTTTTGCCTTTAACTTTTCTATGGAAATTTTGTACACGATGCAATGGAATATGGGAAAATTAGAACATGAAAACCCCTGGTAAAGGAAGGATTTTGTTTGGAGAACATAAATAAAAGATTGTGATCTATTTATCGATATAGAAAGAGGATATCTGGGTGCGACACCAGATGGTGTGATAATTATATTTTTCATTATGTAAATTACCTATATTTTAAATGAGACATTCTAGGTCTTGTAGGACAATGTTGTGGTGGAAGTAAACTGCCTTTATAAACTGGCTGAGAAAGGTTTGTTACTAGATGAAGCTATTGTCAAAGACAAAACACTGTCTCGCAACTGAAAATGGCAAAATAAAATTGAAAAGAAACCATAATTATTAGTTGTAAAATGATCTTTATATTTTTAAAATCGGTTTTTTTTTGCAGATTCAAGAGTAATTAAATATTTCACAAAAAGATGTTATTTTATTGTATACATAGTGGCGTTAAGAACCCATTATATATTGACCAAGTTTGGAAAGACAGAGTTAAGGGAAAAAAATGGTCTCAAGTTGGACAAATTTGATCTCGATTGTGTTCTTCCAGAAATTATAAAAAAAAAGTGTTAATCGTGGGGGAAAATGTACCTATCCAGTTTACATATTAGAGGCACATTGTAAACAAAAAATTCTTAAAATAAAAATAAATTGAAAATTATTTTGTTTTTACTTTTTTCCAGTTAATCACTGAAAAAATATATTCACTAAATAATAAACTATACTACATCAGCTAAGTATTCTTTTATTATTTAACTATCTAACTGCGAAACAGTTGTATATTAAAAAAATTAAAATCATTTGATGGGAATATTGCCGAATTAGATTGAAAAATTATAAAATATTCAAAGGTAAGTATATAGTAAAAAATATAAATAGAACAATGCTTTCTAATATGCAGTCAATGAATAACATTGTACAAATAAAAATACATTTAGAGTAGGTGATGTACATCCAAATATTTGTCGATGCTAATGTCATAATTTAAATTATGAAATTTGATTCTTAATTATATTATACATGTTTTGACATGCATCGCCTATTCTAATTGAATTTTTATTTATACGTTATATAGCGAGAGTTGTGTCAAGTCCAACAAATGTTAAAAGCAAATACTGGCGTGTATGGATTATGCGTTGTCCACCTGTAGTGAGAATCATCAATACTCCACTTAAGAAATTTACACATATGTATATGATAATAATAATAATATAATAATAAAGTCTTTATTTAGCATAAGCTATTTTACAGCACAGACATAATATGAACTATACAGTAGTTAATTATCACATAACAAATATTTACATATTTCTCTATTAAATACGTTTAAACTAGTTTCTTCTTTAATATGACAGGGTGGATCGTTAAATGGAGGAACACCTTCAAGAAATAATGTGACACTGAAACTTTGTTAAGGTAAATTCCTTAGAAAATTAACACATAGATGTGTAAACTGTTTAAGTCCGTTACAGTTTTTTATTTTATATGGTAAATTATTATACTCCTTAAAACCTTTACAAAATAGTGATTTGTGAGCTATCGATGAATAATGCCTTCCTACGTATAAGTCATTTCTTCCCGGGTGTTATGATCATGTATATCTCCTACATACGTTACTTTGCTATATAAATATCTCGGTAAGGTAGAATTTATTATCTTATAAACAAATTGTAGTGTTCGTAGTAAGATTCTTTGTCTTACATTCATGAAATTTAGTATCTGTAACATGTTGTTTATTGGAGTATACCTGTTGCATTGTAATATTATTCGCATTGCCTTATTTTGCATTTTTTGTAATATCTGTAGTTCATTGTTATTTAGATATAGTGATAGGGTTGAGCAATATTCAAAATGTGGTGCAATTATACTTTTATAGATTGTTAGTCTTGTAAACATTGATACATCCCTGGATATTCGCCGTAGGAAATTTGTTTTCTTTGCTACTTTCTTTACAATGTAATCTACATTACTTTTGAAGCTTAGTTGTTCATCTAATATTACTCCTAAATATTTTATTTCCTTTACCTTGTCTAGCATTTCATTATTTAATTTAATATTAATGTTGTTATTATCTATATTTCTTAGTTTACACTTTTTTCCTAGTACCATCCATTTACATTTATCAATATTTACTTTGAGATTGTTATCACTTAGCCACATATATACATTTTTAAGGTCATTATTCATCGTGCTTACCATTTCATTGATATTTTTCCCTGATATATATAACATTGTGTCATCTGCAAAGAGATGTATTTTACAGTTCATAATGGCTTCAATAATATCATTTATAAAAATAATAAACAATACCGGTCCAAGTACAGAACCTTGTGGCACTCCAAATTCTGTTTTCTTATCACTAGATACACTTGTTCCAAATTTTGTCTTCTGATACCTATCAGTCAAGTATGACGTAAACCACTCTAGCACTTTGCCTTCGATACCAATATTTTTTAACTTAGATAGAAGCAGACATCGATCTATAGTCTCAAATGCGCGTTTGAAGTCCAAAAATACCGCCACAATAATATTATCACTGTCAGTTTCGTTTGCCCAATCATCTAGTATACATTGTAGTGCACTTTCACATGAATGTGCTTCTCTGAATCCGGATTGCATAGGTATTAAAATATTGTTTGCATCACAGTAGCCAATTAATTGTTCTTTTACTACCAACTCTAACATTTTTTCCAATATGGGTAATGAGTTTATAGGCCGATGTTGTTCGCTCAATATAGTGTTTGTAATTTTTGGAACTGGTGTTACAACTGAGCTCTTCCAAATGGTTGGAAAGACCCCTGTTTGCAATGAGCTGTTTATAACATTAAGGAATCTATTTCCAATAACCTGAAACGAAGTTTTAATTATCTGTGTTGATATTCCATCGCTACCCATTTTATTAGGTAATTCAATAACAAGTTGTTTCAACTGATTCATTTGTATCTGCTTAAATTCGTTAAAAGCATTTTCCCCTCTAATACCTTTAGCTTCATACTTGTTATATTTTTGTATATTTTGAGTAATATCCGCGATACTTTTAATAAAGTAAACATTAAAATTTTCAGCTATGTCCGACTCTTTGTATACTTTCTCATCGTTAAACTTAATGTACTTAGGTGTGTTCTGATTTCTTGTCCGAGTAATCTGTTTCAGTGTGTTCCACATTAGTTTTGAGTCATTTCTGCAGCTGTCTATTTTTTGTTCATAGTAATACTGTTTTTGTTTTCTTATCATTGTTGTAACTTTATTTCTTTTTTCTTTATATGCATTCCAGTTGTCCTCATTATTTGTTATCCGAGCTGCCTCATATTCATTATCTCTTTCTCTCATTGCTTGTAATATGTCTTCCGTGATCCACTTTTTATCTGCATATTGAATAGGTAATACAATTTCTATTATTGGACAAATTGTGTCCAAGCAACCAGTGATAGTATTGGTTAGATTCTCAGCCAGAATGTTAACATCTGTAATGCTATTATTCCATTCAGTATTTATCAATAGGTTTTGATAAAAGGTTTCATCATACTTTTTAGAGTTTCTTAACAGCCGAGTAGTTCTGTCAAGTTCATGATCTGATATTTGTAGGTTTATTGTTATGAAGGCATGATCTGTTATTTTTGGAGAATGGTTTACCTTAAATGATATGTCATCGTGATTAGTTATTAATAGATCAATAAGTGTTGCACTATTGTTTGTGATTCTGGTTGCCTCATTAATTAATTGCTTTAGTCCATTTGCTGTAATAATTTGTGATAACTGTCTTTGGTAAAATGTATTACATAACATGTCAATATTAAAATCGCCTATTACAATAGTATCTATTGCATCAGAGCTATACTCTTCTATTGTACTTCCTAATATATTTAAAAACTCTGCGGTACTGGCACTTGGTGAATGGTATATTCCTATTAGAATATAGTTTTGAATTTAGATTTTACATTTTATCACTATACACCACATATTGTCATCAACGTAAAAATTTTTTAACACTTCAAATAAAATTTCATTTTTTATATAGAATGTGACTCCTCCTGTATGTGCACTGTGTGAATAGCAAATCTCGGCTCTGTAACCTTCAATTTCGATTTCTGATAGTTCTATATTTTTGGTAATATGTGTTTCATTAAGGCAAATTATTATAGGTTTCAGTTTCCATATCATTGTTATGTATAAAACCTTGTGCATTAAGGCTTATTATGTGACAATACTTCTGTTTTATTCCTTTACCATTTATTGATTGCTATTCATTATTAAAATAGTCAGTCCTCCTTTTTACACTATTTAAAATTCTTAGATAACATGGACAATTTGGATCTAGAGCATTATGGTTGTCTACTATTTTTATTTTATATTTCTCTATTGCAGAACTGCAGTTTATACATTTACTTACTTTTGCTTTGCATTCTCCTTCATGTTCTAATGAACACTTGGAACATACTTTATTTTTTTGACAATCCTTAGCAAAGTGATTAAAGCCTAAGCATTTGTAGCATCTTACTACGTGTACACAATCATAAACCTTACCTCTTGACCATCCTATGAATATTCTAATTTTGTTTAGTAAGTACCTATGTGTTTTGGGGTCTGTTTCCAAGATCAAGGTAAAATACCTTTCATTTTCCTTTTTAAGTTTTTTGATTATTTTTAAGTGAAAGCTGTCTTCCTGATGTTCTCCATTTGCAAAATTTTGATCAGTTATTGCCTCTAAAAGTCCTTTATCAGTATCATCATCTTCTTCATTTATACCAATAACTTTTACTTTTGGGAACTTTAAAGTTGGAGTTTTTATTTCATAGTTTTCAGACATTTCCTCCTGTATTTTATTTTGGATTTTTTCACGATCTACTTTATTCCCACATCTTATTATTACTTGTCCATGAGCTATTTCTTTCATTCCTGAGACTCCAGCTCCTAGCCTAGATGGATCAATTTTTTCCTTTATTTCTTTTTTTGTTTTATCACTTTCTTGAGGCTCCTTAGGTTTAACGATTAAAACTGGATCAGAACTACCCATATTTACTTTTTTTCGCTCGATTTATTTCCTGCAACAACATTTGAATATGACAACTTGCTGCTTACCGTGTTGTTTTTTATTTCTGTCATTGTTTTTTCTATACTTGTATTTTGTTTTGTATTATTTTCTTCCAACTTTTCAACTTTTTTCGTTAAAGCAAGTAGTTCTGTTGTAAGTTGATTAATTTTGCCTGTTTGTTCATTTATAATTCTCCTAAGTTTTTTTACCTCATTAACTATTTCTTTGTTTGAGCTCACTTCACGTTTTACAATAGAATTTTAGAATTCTTCCTTTTCTTAACTCCATACATTTAATTTCTGATGCCGTTAGTTTTGAGCAATTTGTACATATTTTGCCTTGACAATGATCACATGTCCAGAATTGATCTCTATCATCCGTATTTTTACACCCAGTACATGTAGCCATTTTGTTCATTATTTGTTTGGTTCACCCTGTACATCAGTGTTTATATTCTCCATCAATACTTTTTTATAGATTGATAGAAGAACTTATTGGAATATTTTCTTATGATCCTTTTTTTGCGTTGCACTTTTTTATACAATCTTTGAAATATTTGCTTGTTGTTATTAAAATAAACAATTTCCAAACACAATTTTTTCTTTTTTTGGTCTAACCATCAGTTCACTAAATTATTTATAAACACTTTGATATAAGTTTTATTATTTATTTTTATATATAAACCACATAAAACCTCAATTGATTGAAAATAAATGATAGCAGATAAAGATATCATTATACGAAAAGCAATGATTTGCAATCCTTTAACTCCTGTTCGACTTGAAAGAACTCTCACTGTATACTGATGTGATGTTTGAGAAAGTGTTTTAAATACTCTTAATGCCCCTTATTACTAGTTTATGATTCAAATTATTTACTAAAGGAATGGATTTTGTGAAGAAAACTTTTTATGCCTAGATGACGGGAGCATCAATTATTTTTTTCATTTTAATCATTTTGGTGTTTTAAAATACATTACAAATACAATGTAAATAAATAACTAGAATCATTGTGAGCAAATAGAATGTGTAATACGACGTCACTTCAACCAAAATAAAATGTTTTGTTGGTTAACATCACTCGGCATAAATAAATATTAAGATTTTGTATGTATTTTTTTAACGTTATTCAATATTATTTATTTTACTGGGGAATACAAAACATTAAAATTTCACAAATTCTTGATAATGCTGTCATCAGTCATCATAAATTCATCAATACTTTCAGTTGTTTACACTAAGTTTAAAATTGCCGCCCTTTTTTGTCATTCCATTTCCAATTCAAATTATTGACTAAAAAACAAAATAATGGATTTGGCAAACCATTTTAGGTATGCCGCTAAATGGCACCTGAAATTGTGAAATGTTTTTTTTTTTATTGCTAGATGTTTATATTACCTCCATATGAGTAATTTAAACATCGATTAGTAAAATGTAAAGTGACAATAAAAACAAATTCGATTTTTTTTTGTAGGTGCATCATTTATTTTTTTTCACTGAATTGATTCTGTGGTTGGCTCCTTGTGAAACATTAAATATTTAATTAGTAATTATATAATTCTATCTTCTTAAACAATAAATTAGATAGAGGTACACCTTTGGAACATAAAATAATACGCATTAATAGTAGGTATAAGTACCTCTATCTACTAATAATGTATTATTTAAAGTTCTATTTCATAAATTTTAAAGTGATGGATGAATGATTGATTACAATAATTTAGGTGCTTGATTTAATTAATTTAATAAATAGTAGTTTCAATATTTACTTTAATAAAAAAAGGTTACGCAATATAGCTTAATTAAATCATAAACAATGGAATTTTACAAATCTGATATGGTGTATTTAATTATAATTAACCAAATAATTAATACCTAATTGTTTAATAATGATAATGTCTATAAAAGGTTGGTACCTTCCGTAATATTTTTTTAAATGCCCGCGCGCCCGTTGTTAATAAACAAGATTAAGTGTCACATTTCATCTCCACTCCAACTCTTTCATTATATTTATTGTCTACCTTATTGCTACTGTACATAAAGTAGGGGTGAAAATTTAATTCAATATTTCAGCTCCAGAATTAATATTTAAGTATTGAATCTATTTCCATAATTGCAATAGGGAAACTATACTAACATGTGAAATATAGAACAAAATTATTATTTTATTATTGTTATTATATTATTTTAAAAGGAGAGTGTAAACAAAATATTAATTTGATATATTTTTAACTAGTAACTGTTTTGCATGCGCCCATGCTTATTGCTTATTGTTCAAGTGGATTCCAAACTTCGACCATAAAACTTTATGCTAGATCCGGTATTCCTATCTAAATACATATGACCTGTTTTCGGTACTGGGATGGCGCTACTAAGACATATACAGAGTATAAGTACTTTTCAACAGTGACGTGCTTGTATTTCAAAATAAATATACATTATGTCCTAATCGTTTGTATATGTATATAAGAGACATTACGAGTTCACAAAACGCTTGTGATGGCTGTATTTGTATACCATACTTGTCAAAGTTTTTTTTATATAACTAAACAAGAAAAGATGGTGTATTAAAATTTGAAAATCAAAAATTCTCAACATACACAGACTACTAGGCGTATTTTTTTCGAAGTGATTTAATGGATTAAACTGATTATTCTAATAGTAATCACTTTGGGTAGTTTTTTTTTTTATGTAGATGAATACTTTTCTGACAGTGAATTTTAATGTGGTTTATTGTAAACGTCTTTTTATGTCAATTTTAACTTGTTTTTTATATATTTTTTTCTTATATTGGGCTTTAATGTATTCTACTGATAATGTGTTTGCTAGTTTTTAAAACAGGTAATATTCTCTTACTTTTAATGTTTAAAATAATCTTTTTTGTTTAAAACAATCATTTTCTGCAGTAAAGCTGCTCTCTGTTTTGACATGTTCTATGACCTGCATGGGTTTTATTGAATAAAGCATATTTTTATTATTATTAATCAGTTGCCACTGAGCAAGCTAATCAACAAAATAGCGTGAGCAGTTTAATCACATAAGAAGTGGGGAGAAAAAATGTACAAAAGGTTGTCCAGATTTTGAAGTGTTATATTATGTGTGTTAAGGGCCGGGCACTTTCAGTCTCGGTTAACACTAATCGAATAATACTGTCTCTCTTTCTCCATTTCATTGTTACAACAATAGTTTCCTTGCATGTTATCATCCGATTAGTGTTAAACGAGACTGAAGGTATTGGCCCTTGGACGTTAAATATCAGTTATCTACGTGAATATACTGTATTGTCTTTTCTTGTCGGTTATAGCTAGTCAAGAAGGGTTTCCTAAAAAAATTAAATAATGCAACAAAATTTGGTCCAAGTTTTTTTTTTATAATTTATGATAAATAATTGAAGGTACTTACAAGCACATAAATATCATCCATTTATTAATGATAAATAATTCAAGAAATACGTATAAATCGCGAACACAATGGAAATTAAAATATAAACTATTCTTCGAAGGTTACAATTTGCCAATTATCATAATTTGTGTGTAGTGCGCATGTATCGACTAAGTACAGGAATGATAGGCGAAAAAAGAACGCCTAGTAACATATTAAATTGCTAGTGGTGGGATAAAGAAAAAACATCAAGCTACCTTGTCTACTTATTTATTTTTTTTACAAATAACGATTAAAATAAGCATTAGGTACATTACAACCACATACACATATATAAATAAAAGATTTTATATTATAAAGAATACGTTTTAAACAAATGATTAAAATTTAATCTATTATGCAACTAAAACTTTATATAAATCTATATAAATATTGTCATTTTGAATAATGTAAATGTTTTACTTTTGAAATTAATAATTACCTGATTTTAATGGCACAAATTAATGTGGTTTATAAATATTTAAGGTATTGTAAAAATATGTATCATAAATTATAACTCTAAAATACAAATAAAGACTTACATAATCACAAATTGAAAGTTTAACCCCAAATCACTGCACCATAGAGTTTTAACACGTACATCTATAGGAAACCTAAGGAAAAAAACAAAATTGCCTTTACAAATTTTCAAAATAGATAAATATACCCATGGATCTATAAGCAATATCTACGCCTATGCATTATATGAACTTACTTATGAAAGGAGCAATTCCAACCTTTTACAATAGCCTTTTTGCACAATATACAGCTCTTTGGCATTTTACGGCCTCAATATTTATTTTAAAGGAAGAAACATCGTTTACTAAGCACAAAATAATAGAAAACACAAATTAACAATAAATATGGCAAATAGCTGAATCACACAAAGGTATCGACTCTAACCGAGCATCACCTGAGTATCTGTGAATATTTAAAAATGACCAATCAGCAAACAGTACTTTATATACGATCCACAGACGTTATTTGAACCGAAAACAAATTATATTTATTTTGGGTCTAGCATAAATTTTTATGGTCGAAGATTCCAAAACCTACTGCATTAATTTCTCATATCTGGAGGTGTCGCACTATTACAGACAACAAGTGTATAGACGAGCTGGTGGTGAGATGCAAAGGAGGGGTAGGCTACGAAATGTTTCATTGGGTTTGGTATCTTAATAATACTTCAATCAATGACCGAACTAACCTAATCTTCTATCAACAATCATTCATTAGAAAATACACGTCCCCCAGTAAGTAACAATTATGTCAAATGTGGAGTCCACGTAGTGTACCACCTTTGACGAATGTCAGCATTAAAAACTCATTGCTATATGCTATCTTTGTAAGTTTTTTACTTTACCAAATATGTATAAAACACAATCATAGCTGTTATAAATGTATTCAGCCATTTTCTGGTAGTCATTAATTGGTTATTGAAAAATATCTAATGTATATGGAGGTTAGGATTATGGTGTACATTAGTAATTTTGAACTGATTGTTAACATCCTTAAAAAATTGATGACCTTGTAAATTAACTAATAATTAAGCCTGGCCAAGGTCATTAATCCTACAGAGACATACTGGGTATGCATCATATCATAATACTTGAATAAGTACAATAATAAAAACGAAAATATTTTGAGTGAGTATGTTTTTGTACTATTTCGTTCGCTTTAAATTATTTTTTATGTATTTCCTTATATTTTGTAAGCTTAGTGCTGCAAATTATTATTAAACTGTTAAATGACGTTCACACATGTACATCGTATATCTAAGTGATAACTAATAATAAATAAATAAATAAAATAAATGGAAATAAATTTTATTAATACTGGTACACTTTATAAAAATATGTACAAAATTCACCTTCTTAAGCAGTTTTATGAAGCAGCTTGGTTGTTGTTATCACAAACTGGAGCACTTCTGTAATAACTGTGTAGCATCAGACATGTTTCTACAGTTGTCTCAGTAAGTGATGTTCGCTGTGGTGAAAAAATATGTTTGTATTTTGAAAAAGACCGTTCGACATCTACGGAAGTAATACAGGCATAAGTAAAACACTCTGTGAACTCACTTAATGCAGCTGTAGATGCACCATCACAAATTTGTCTTAATTTGGTAAAATCAGGATCTTTCCGTAATACACTCTCAAATTTTTCAATAACGGGCTTATTTTTTGCGTCATTTATAGTCTGTAGCTGTGAAATACACTATTTGCAGCGATTGCACTAACGACAACGAAGTATTTTGCAATATTTCTATTGCGTCGTGTAGTCCTCTATAATTGTTATAAATGGTTTTTAAATCTGTTTCAAGGGAAACATCTTGAAAGCTTGTCTGGCTTCCTTAATAGCTGCAGCCTCGTCAGGGCTGAACTGTAGTATCACAGCTTTTATTTGCTGAAAACATTCAGCATAATAAAAAGCTGCCTTCAACCACGTTCCCCAACGTGTAAGAATCGGCTCTGGTGGTTCCGGAATACCAGGACAGTTTGTGAAATGCTCGAAGCCGTTTAGGAGATTTGAAAAATACTTTTTTTGTATTTGCTATTAATGCATCTACCTCTGGAAAACATTTTCGAATCGTTTCTGCTACAAGATGGAACGCATGCACTTTACACGTAACATGTAAAAACCTACAATCGTCTCTTTGAAGAAAACGGCCCACCAAACGCATTGTCGCAGCACCGTCGGTCACAAACATCAACACTTGACTTGTTGACAGTTCAAATTTTTCGAAAGCCTCTAACACCACCCGTGTAATTGTCGCCAGTACACGCAGTTAGTCTTTTGCTAGCTAGTAAAAGTGGAAATGTTGGTTTAACGAGTACATGTACTATAACATTTAAAATAGAATTTTTTTTTACAATCTGTCGTCTCGTCAACACATAACCACAGCCGTGTATTTTTTAATGCACATTTAATCCTATTTACAATGTCTTCACGAACACTTGGTACATATCTACGTAACGATGAACGACTTGGTAAATTCACCTGGGGATTGTATTTCTTCCAGAACTCCCAAAATGCTGGTTTATCCAATATGCGCAGGGGAACATCACAGGCAATCAGCATTAACAGTAAATCAGACATAAACTGAGGTTCCAAAGAAGACACGCCATTTTTTTTTATTTTTATGCCGGTTACTATTGACATGAATTTTGCAGCTGTATTTATTCCAGCACATTAAGTCTTGATCACAAACTTTACAAATTATTTTACATCCATCATAGAATAAATCCGGAAATTCACCGATAAATTTATTCACTTATCAGCGCACGGTGGTTTTCTACTCTTTACGCTCAACATTATTTATTATTTATTAGTACTCTATGCATCGACCGACAGATAATAACTGAAGTGTGTCGTGTCATCGTCATCGTAAACAAGCGCACGATGGTATTGGTATTGCGCCCGACCCTGAATCTACCATCGCTTGGCCAGGCTTACTAATAACTAATTTTCCCAGCCCTAAAATATCCTTTTTTGTAATTTTGATTGTTATCACAGTTCAAGGTCCGTGATCGAAAATGAAATGATGGACAAGGGAAATGGAACGGAATAGTGACATTTTAAAGGTCATTCTGGCACGGAAATTAAGAGGAATGCTATAAATTTGAATGGTTATTGTAGGGCAAGGAACATGGTGAAATCAATGAAATACATGTTGTAAACTAATAAAACACCCAGACTTATGAGGCGAAATCCCACCAAAAATATTACAAACTTACTTTTGCTACTTGTTTACTTATCTTTTCTAGTCCAGTACCTATTACTTATGTTTTCGTCTTATTTACTATTTATATACGTGTGACATTAAATATTTTCATTATTGCTAGTTTTTATTATCAATGCCAATCAGTTTTATATGTAACACCTTTTTCAATTGTGCTGATTTTTGCAAATAATAACATTGAAGAAATGCAGTGGCGGCTGATGAAATGTAGGCTATGTCATATTTTAGTATTGGAGCATGGGACTCAAGCAAATTTGCAAAAAAAAGTTGAAAAAACTGTGTGCCACGCCAGGTTATTTTTTAAAGATTTGTAAAAAATCTGCGAAACATTTATTTCAGAATTAGGCGGATAATATGACAGATTTCAAATTTATAAAAAAGTATTGATTATCTATAGTTACACCGCTTTGAAATTTTATTTTAGATTCGTTTTTCACTGCAAATTTCAAAAAGATGCAACTGCAAAAAATCAATTTTTTTAATGAAATCTAAAATCTGTTATATTTTCCACCTGACTGAAAAAAAAAATGTTTTGCAAATACTTTACAAATCCTTTAAAACATAACCTGGTGGAGGCACACAAGTTTTTAAATTTTTTTTCGCAGATTGCAATCGCAATTTTTTTCTGCTAAAATTACTAAAATTAGTAATACCATTAGTTGATTATTAAAATATCTTGATTAATAATAATCAATTATTGAAATATTACAATTATTCCCGTCACTAATAATCACGAATATTACACATTGTTTTCTATCCCAGGTTAGCGGACCATATGCCAAACACCACTCCTTGAAACTATCCTAGCTTGGCACGAGTTTGGATGCACAATGGTCTAAACTTCACCCTTTCAATGGAAAACGGTTTGGCTCGTCTTTGTCCCACACGAGCGATATTTCTTCTTTACGCCGCCAAGTGGCAAGTTAGGATCATTAAATAGTACTACTCAATTCAAGTAGTACTACTCAATTCGAGTAGTACTACTCAATGATCCTGGCTTTAATACCCAAGGAAGGTGTGAGGATTGCATTATAGAATGCAATAAATAAATAATTATCGACAATACTTCATTTATTTTTGTTTATGTGATATTTTTATGGGTTAGATTGTGTCGTTTAAGATAAATTTTACGTGTTGTCTGATATGTACACATATCACACTTGTGCATTTTTATATCTGAGGGACTTTGATGGGTTAGGGCATGCAGCTTAAGATAATTACTTCGTTTTGTTGCAAACTGACATTCTTCGCGACTTATACATTTTTATCTCTGAGGGATCCTTATGGATTAGCATGTGCTGACCAAGAACCTTCTTGTATTTTGTTTTAAAAGAGCACTCTTTACATATAAATACTGTTACCTCTGAAGCATCTCTATGTGTAAGCTTATGTTGACAAAGAGAATTTCTGTGTCTCGTTTGGAACTCACATTCATCACACGTATACATTTTAAAATCAATTTGCGTTTGATGTGTTCTCATATGTTTTTTAAGATATCCTTTATATTTTGTCTCGAATGTGCACGTTTCACATTTGAACATTGTCACTTCTGATATGTCTTTATGGCTTATCATATGATTTTTTAAGTCACTTTTAAATTTTGCCTCATATGTACACAATGTACACTTGTACATTGATATTTCCATTGGACTTTTATGCATTACCATGTGTTTGACGAGGTTATTTTTACGTTTAGCTTCATATGAACATAACCCACACTTGAACATCCTAATGTCCGAAGGGTCCTTATGAACCAACATGTGCTCATTAAGATTATGTTTATATTTAGTTTTGTAGGGGCACTTTTCACAGGCGTGTACTGTTGTCTCGGAAAGGACTTTATGAGTTAGCATGTGTTGTTTAAGGGATCTTTTATACTCGGTCTTGAACGGGCATATTATACACTTGAAAACGTTTTTATGAACTACTAATATATGTGCTAAGAGTTGTGTCTTGTAATTTGTTGTATATGTGCAATGTTCACAATTAAAAACATCCATGTTTATGGCATTGTTACTAGTTTGTACATCTAAAGGCTCGGATGGACTCTCTCCAATCAGTATCTCAACATTCATATCTTCTATCTTCGGACTTTTGGGTGTGGATATGATATCCTGAAAACTGAAATAAATCCAAAAATACTATATTCAGCAGGCAAACATAAAACAAAATGTATGTGACAATGTAATAAAAACGTAGTTACCATTTTAATAATCGTGAAATAAAAAACAATAATATTCAATGAAAAATACAAAGCAGTTGCCCCAATACCTTTCGAGATACAATATATCAATAGTACAAGCCAATAAACAGATTTTAATCAGCCCCCAGCCCAATCAGAGGTAAGGATTGGTTTTTTATTGTTTATTTGGTCATAGAATTATTATTCTGTTTCAAGTTAAATAATGAATTGATTATTTTAAGTAAATAAATAAGTCCTTTATTGTTCAAACTGGCAACATACCCACTTACAGGACAAATGCAAAATACAGATATTAAGGAAGCAAAGTATATAAAAAGTAAAATGTACAAATAAATTCATTAGTATGTACAAAGACAATCCACCCTGTGTTAAAATTTATCGCTCCTAAATGTAGTCCCAACAATTTTTGTATCATAAGTAGTGTCTATTTACGAGTTTGACTATAAATACGTTGTAACTGATCATCTGTACTGGTTTACCTTTTCAAAATTAACAATATCATACAGGCTTTGCTTATTTCGATATAAAAATGTTGGGGTACAGGATTTGGAAGGATAAATATTTACATAAGGATGAACTATATATGTACATATATTTAATCTATGGTATGTATATACATACTATATGTATGTATGTAATGTTTTTCTTTAGGTTTCCCAGGGTGTTAAATGATGTGTTCCGGGTGTACTCCCTCGTAGCTCTTTTCTGCGGCTTCTCGAACTGAAATGAATGAATGAATTTCAGTTCAAGTAACGAGAAGCTGCAGTAAGCAGTTATCAACTAGAACCTGAGGATGGCAGATGTGATTTTTCCGAAATATCGTTTAAGCAGCCACGGCCCCTCTAGGGACGTATCAGCTATGCAGGAGTATACCCGGAAAACCAACATATTATACATACAAATCTGTACACAGTAATTTTGTGAGAATGTTCACACTTAATTTTGTTATTTTTATTATTACGAAAAAATGGTAAAAAGTTTATAACTTTTTCTGTAGATTTTGAAAATCATATCAGAAAAACAATGGAAGCTCACATAAAATGACTGCAGTTATTAATTTTATTTTCTTAAATTAAACAATAAATATTTTCACATATTTGAATAGAACATCTAATATTATTAAGGGAGACATGAGGGAAACTTTGTGTGAGTCCCACCCCCAAAAATAGTTTTTAAAAATGTTATAAAGACATATAAAAAAATAGCTTCAACTGTCTCGGTAATATTATTTTCAAAATATTCTTAAAAAATCTTGTAACTTTTTTATATACTATTTTTGAATAGTCAGAAATAACAAAGTTAATGGGGGTGGGATTCACACAAAGTTTCCCTTATATTTCCCTTAGTATTAGAGATAGACCCATCAACTTCTATCATTGTGTTCGTGATTTGATATGTATGAATAATACTATACTATATATTATAGTTTTCATATTACATTATTTGAAGATTACCTTTCACTGTAGTTCTCTGATGTAACTTTTATTTCTTCTTTTTTAATATCCAAACAGAAATTGCCTACTTCTATATGTGTCTCATTTTTTGGCTCACATTTTACTTTCTCCACGATTTCATAATAGTTTTTCTCCACGTGAGTACCATTTATATCATTGCTGGTGATTTCACATTTCACTATAGGTTTCAAAGTAAATTCCTGTACATTTTTCAATTCTATCAGGCCTTTCTCATTAGTTCCCTCTATTTCAATATATTTTTTAATTTTCTTCTCTACATCCAAACAGTTTGTTACAAACTGGAAAAAATGTTGTGCAGAACAAAGGCAGGGCCTACAAGCTACAAGCTCTTCATTCACCATAAAATTCTGAAAATGTGATTTCCAAATTCTTTATTAAAAAAAAACATTTTTGGAAATAATTTGGACGTTTTATTAACATCATGGTCATCTTATAAACCAAGACGAAAGAATTCTGACCACATTTCTTTAATTTTTTTTTATTAATATACATTTTTTTCATTTCTATATAGTGTGCACTATTTTTAATTTCTCACCTTCAAGTTCTAATAAACTGTTAGAGATAGAAGAGCGGTTAAATTTGAAAAAAGTTGCACCATTTTATTGTGAACAAATATAATGTTCAGATTTGACATACTTATTTTCTTTCCTGAAATATTTAATTTCTTTATTTCTACTTCTTGAATTTTTATTTACAAATCGATTTGTTAGAAATTTTGTATATTAGTCAACGTGGATTTAAACTATCATTTAAAAACTGAAATATATCTATTATTTCTAAGTAGTATGCCAATGTGGTGGGTTTAATAATTGATTTAGGTTATGATCACCTTGCATTTGTAATTAAAATTGACCTGACAAAAATATTATTCAAGATGAAGGGTTAAATACAATTTAAAAAAAATGCAACACTGGAAAAGGTTAATGTCACTCATAACAACTACATCACAACTCAACAGCAAACCAAAATATTACTCAGGATCACATAACAAAACTTAACGAGTTCTCAAAAGCTGTTCTAGAAAATACCCTACTCTATAAAATTACATTCTTAACGCACTCATTTCCACAATTTAACATAAGACTAATTAAATGCAAACGAAAAATGTACAGATGTACAGAAGAAATTTAAACCCTTCCTTGAAATAAATCAATGATTTTTAATAAAAATATTCAAGAAATAATTAAAAAATTTTTATGAAAAATTTATAAATATATATATATATATATATATATATATATATATATATATATATATATATATATATATATATATATATATATATATATATATATATATATATATATATATATATATATATATATATATATATATATATATATATATATATATATATATATATATATATATATATATATATATATATATATATATATATATATATATATATATATATATATATATATAACAGGCTGTAACAAATTCGCTTCTCACTACACGGATCTCGGAAACGGTAAGAGATACAGCATCGGTTAAATTAGGGCAAAATTGCAGAATTTGGCGATCAGGAATATGCCGTTGAGAAATCGAAAATATCTCTTGCCGTTCTTGAGATTTTTTGAAAAAAAGTAAAATTTTGAATTTTCGTTTTTCTTTTTTCTTGGCGTTATTTGAAGAGTAATCGAAAAACTAAATACACATTTTCATTGTCACTTTTTATTCTTTACAAGATAGCGTAAAAAGTTTTTTTATAAGACGTTTCGTCTTTTCACGACCATCATCAAGTACGTTATTTTAAATACGGACCTGTATTTTTTATTGCATTTTTTTTGTAGCTTTTGAACCTCCGACTTCATTGATGTATCAAACTTTTATGTTGCTAAACGTTTCGTAACTGTAAACCATCATCAAGTAAAAAAAAAACACTTTTTTCAGATTAACGTTACTTTATTATTTTTCATAATTAATAATTAATTAAATTATTAACAATGAGACTATAAAAAATTAAATTAACAGGTAGAAACACAGTAATGGTACAATAAATAAATTTTACCAAAGAACAACAACAATAATGATAAATAATTAACAACCAAAAATAAAATCTAATAAGGCGGCTTTGGATATTTAGAATAACAAATAAAACAATAACGGGTAACTGTCATATTTCGCTTGTCTATGACTCTATGAGTTATTTTAATTCATTCTGGTTAACTATTATTCAAAAAATGCCCTTTTCGGATTTGGAAAAGCGAGATATGCTGAAATGTTATTACATGTGTAATCGAAATTCACGGAGAGCTAGTGATACGTATGAGGAACAATTTCCTGAAAGAGTACAGCCCCACCGATCCTTATTTCAAAAGGTAGATCGAAATCTTGGGGAATTTGGTTCACTTAAGAAAGCCAGGACACCATATGGCAATAAAATTACATAAAATGAAAATGATGCTATTTTGAATCAGGTGCGTACTTAAAGATTCTTAGATATTTGCGCAGAGCTAGCTAATATTTGTTCAAAGATTACTCATATTATGTTGTATAGGTTTTGTGATCTAAAATGTGATGTGATTGTAATATTACATAATATTTTTTAAATTATATTATGTTTCCTATTTTAGATAAATAATGACCCATCGAAATCGACCAGAGAAATAGCCAATACCATTAATTTACCAAATACCTCACATATGAAAGTCTGGCGAGTATTAAAAAATAACAACATGAAACCCTATAAAATACGTATCTCTCATTGTTTGCGACAAGGTGATCGAGAAAGACGTTTGCAATTCTGTATCTCGCTGAGGCAGCAAATTGACAGAAGCAACAATTTTTTAAATGAAATAATTTGGAGTGATGAATCTAAATTTACCAATTGTGGCATCTTTAATAGAAATACGGAACATATTTGGGCGGTAGAAAATCCACGAATTAATCGACCAATTCGAGCTCAAGTTCGATTTGGTCTCAACGTATGGGCTGGCATCTATGGCGATAGAATTCTCGGACCGTTTATTTATCAAGAAAATTTAAATGGTGCAGGTTATCTTGAATTTATGAGAACAATATTTTCAGATTATTTAGACGAATTATCACTGAACAGATTGCCAAATTTATGGCTTCAGCAAGATGGCGCACCACCTCATAATACTAGAGACGTAAGAGAATTTCTCCATCAACAATTTCCTGAAAAATGGATTGGACCTTTCGCCTTTGGACTATTACCTGTGGGGTCACTTAATAAATAAAATCTATAAAACGATGCCAAATGATGTTGCCGAATTAAGAGCAAATATTGTAAATGGATTTAATTCTTTACGAAGACATGATATTCAGAGGGCAGTGCAAAATATTCGTCGAAGAATAGATTTATGTAGGAATGTAAATGGAAATCTGTTTGAATACTTATTATAAATTGTACATTATAACAATTTATACTATTTTCATCAATCTATTCGTAGTTATTATGTTATTAATTGTTATTTATCATTATTGTTGTTCTTTGTTAAAATTTATTTACTGTGTTATTATTTGTGTTCCTACCTGTTAATTAAATTTTTATAGTTACATTGTTAATAATTATTAATTATGAAGAATAATGAATTAACGTTAATCTGAAAAAGTGTTTTTTTTCTTGATGATGGTTTACAGTTACGAAACGTTTAGCAACATAAAAGTTTGATACATCAATGAAGTCGGAGGTTCAAAAGCTACAAAGAAATGCAATAAAAAATACAGGTCCGTATTAAAAATAACGTACTTGATGATGGTCGTGAAAAGACGAAACGTCTTATAAAAAAACTTTTTACGCTATCTTGTAAAGAATAAAAAGTGACACTGAAAGTGTGTATTTAGTTTTTCGATTACTCTTCAAATAACGCCAAGAAAAAAGAAAAACGAAAATTCAAAATTTTACTTTTTTTTCAAAAAATCTCAAGAACGGCAAGAGATATTTTTGATTTCTCAACGACATATTCCTGATCGCCAAATTCTGCAACTTTGCCCTTATTTAACCGATGCTGTATCTCTTACCGTTTCCGAGATCCCTGTAGTGAGAAGCGAATTTGTTACAGCCTGTATAAAGGCCCTTAACAATGAGATCCACAGATATATCATCAAGCTGTATGAGTTTTGTCTGATTACACACTAATTCCACACAGAATGGAAACCAGAGTTTATTATTGTTATACCCAAACCAAACACCGATCACAAACAGATTAATTATCGGCCTATAACATTATTCCCAGTATTAAACTAAAACCTGGAAAAAATTTTAGGAAAAAACTTCAAGATTTACTGATAGATAAAATTCCTTAATACCAATTTGGATTCCGAGAACACTGTTCAACCAGTGTATTCCACCTGCAATACTAAAGTCTAATGTAGAAACAACAACGTTGCAAGGAAAAAAGATCAGCTATTATATTTCTTGGCGTTAAAAAACAAATACTTCATACAAATCTTCACTCCACAACAGGGTGTACCTTAGGGCTCTCCCCTGTTTCTTATTCTTTACAATTTGTTCTGTTGTGACTTCTTCAGCTTCCAGTTCAACAACCCTGATCATCTTAACAAAAATTTGTACATTCCTCAATATGCCAATAACAACACTAACAGCTCACAATAATAATCTTAGAAATACAATGTCAAACGTAGAAGTACTCATGAATTCTGCTTCTACTTGGTATAAATTGTGAAGACAAAATATCAATCCTCCCAAATCACAATTGATTATCTTCAACTATTCACCAAATGACACATCTCTACAATTTCCATGCACCATGAAACGATACATCCCCTGAGTGCTAAATATATTGGATTCCAATTAAACCATAACTTAAATTTAAGCTCTCACACAAATCTTAGAAAGAAAAAAAAAACTAAAATCTGACACGCAAGGGACTCTCTACAACAAATTAATAACTCTATTGACAAGATTCGTCAAGTTTATTTTTCGACATGCTCAACAAATTTTACATTACAGAAAGTATTGTAAAAAACTCTTAATTGGTGTTATAAAGTACTTTGTCCTATTTGAAAAATTTCTGTATCTGCTTGTTCTAATAAAAACCTGGAAAAGGGATAACAAATGAACTAGTCCAACAAAGTACTGGACTAAAATATTTCTACTGGATCATGATTAACATTAACTCTACGGAAGTCAGAACATTATACAATATAAAAATAAAAGAAAAAATGCCAAACAAAAATATTAAAACGATCAAATCATGAATTCTTCTAACAAAAGTAAAAAAACCTGATCCTAACCTATTTCTGCCTTGCACCTTATCTGGGTACAATGTTGTACAGTCCATATATTTTGCTCCAGTCACGACTGAAGAAGTTAGTGATGTAATAACTTTCAACAATAAAAGCTCTGCTGGTTTTGATGGTCTTCTAATGTTATAAGAAATATTAAAAGAAGTATTTTAGATCTATTTGTATATCTACTAGACAAATCAATTGGACATGGACAGTTTCCATAAGCTTTTAAAATTAGCTTCTACCATTCCATTACTAAAAAAAGGATTGCCCGGAAGATATAGAAAATTACAAACAAATCCCAAAATGATTGAAATAGTCGTCCATAATAGGATATCAAATTTTGTCAAATATAAAAAATATTCTAACGATATCATAACATGGATTCAGGTACAACGGCGAGGTTTCATCTTCTGGAATATGTTTATACATATCTGGATCAAAATCAATATGTTGTGTCATTATTTTTTGGCCCATCTAATGCATTTTATACCGTTAACAGAGATATGTTAGAAGAAAAATGATTAAACATAGGAATTAAAGGAAACATCATATCCTGGATCACTTCAGTGCGTTCCGAGGGTTCTGTTTTAGGTATGTTATTATTCATACTATATGGGGTGTCAAAAGAAGGTGGAAACAGTTTGCCATTTGCTTGTCTTTTAAGTTAGAATTTTGAAATTTGAAGGACTCAAATTACATAACATTACTCACATTTTGACTGTTTCGTTCGTCTCAAATCACTTCCGGTTTAACCGAAAGTTGTCACAACTTTATATCAAATAGAACATTACCAGATTCTGCTTAAAATCTCTTTCAATGATATACCATATGTTGATACTTTATTTTATAATAACCTCAAAACAGGCACTAATTGCAAACATTATGGTGATTTTGATTTCATGTATGTTTTTTTATTTTCACCAAATAGACCAGCGTATCAGTATTACCATTTTGCTGCAAACAGTGACTAAGGCATTTGACCAAATTCTTTCTGCATCTGCTTAAAACAATTGGGTTAATTCTATTTCTTGCTGAATTTTTTATTTGATCAAATACTGTTGGCTCCGTTTGCACCAAATAATAATGTTTTCGAACATTTATTGTAAATGAAATATACAGAATGACTTAAGTTTCTGAAATAAATAAATTATTTAAATTTAAATATTTTTATTTATTTTCATAGATGACCTTGTTTTAAAATACATATTAGGGTTATTTTAACTTTAAGCCCCAATATATTATTAAACATGAATGATAATATATTATATATTACTGAATTTGGAAAGAAATTTTCTTTAAACTGAGCTAAATATACACTTAAAATAAAAAAGTTGTGGTAACGTCTGATTAAACCGAAAGTGGAAAATATGTACGTAATACGCATTTATAATGAGTGGAATATTACATGACCATTTCTGTATTATAATGCAGGGTGTCAATTTTTGTATTTTCAGTTTCTCGGCTATAACTTTTTTTATTTCACGTTCAACTGTTTTTTTCTTTTCAAATTCGGATTCCTCAGAAAAAAAATACATAAGCACAGCTCTGGAAATTTTTTCCTAGGTGAAAAATCAAGTAATGAAATCGATACACTTATGTTTTTGTAGTGATCTACTATACCGTTCGTAAAATGTCAAATGAGGCCAAATGTTAACAAAGATCGATTGAACAAGATGGACATAACAGTAATGGTGTGGCACATCACTCTTATTCTTTTTCTAACTGGCCACATTTGGCATTTTACACACGATATATGTATCTTCAGTGGTGAATAAACATCATTATTAATACACGAGAGCCAGACATACAAACAAAATATAAATATCGTGAAAAAACCACATGGAAATTTCTACAGCAACTACATAACGATGATTGTTTTTTTTTTTTTGTAAATTGTCCTAACTTTGATTTGTATTGTATATGTATACAGCGAGCATTATTTCAAGTTAAACAGACATTAAAAAGGAAAGCAAATAATGACAGATATGGATCATGCCCGTTCCACAGTGAGAACTGTAATCAATACTCCACATAGGATATCTACACGTGCATTATTTGCTTCTCTTTAACGCCTATTTGAATTGATCAACTCTCGCTGTATACTACATGTACCTAAATGATTTGTTTCAAATTATAAATTATACAAAAATGTGCTCAGTTGTGGGCTGAAGGAATTCGATAAATGACATTTTGCTATGTATTTGGCAATAGAGTACTTTATCATTATTATTATTACTAAAACCATGTTGAGCAGAATGTAGGATATTAAATCTAGATAAAAAGGCAAATATATTATTACATGGAACTTTTCTAAAATATCAAATATTTGTAACGGTCCACTTTTTGATCGCCCGTAGTTGGGCATAAAAGAGAATATAAATTTATTTATGGCTCTATTAGTTATGCAATTTCTAACTTGCACAATTAAATTGTAGGTTGCCTATAGCTCGATAGTTTTAGTGAAATCTTTATACTTAGGGGGCGAGGAAAAAGCCGCGAAAGAGGCAAGATGGCATGAGGGAGAACTTGGCAGGACGTTGTCGGGGTATGTTCTCCGAGTTTATAAGCACGTGCCTACTATTTTATTTTGTACCTGAGATGTTAATGATTAAGGATTGATTAATGTAAAATTAATGTTGTTTAAATTTACAGTATGCAACTATATACACGTGTCAGATATTTTTGAATATGTAGTTAAGGCTCGTAATGCGTGTGCTTCGACTACCCACTTTACATCTCTCAGAATGGCTAGGCCAAGATCAGTTATCGAGTCGAGGATCCTCAGATAAATGAATCTAAGGTGAATTGAGACCAAATGCGAGCTATCTCTGTCACTCATTGGACCATATTTAAAACTAGCTGATACAACGTGATGTGTAGAGCTAGTTAGGGCATTCTTTCCAATTTCTATAAATTAACTGAGTAAATCGTACTGAACATAATGTGCATATCATCTTTTTTATAATCCAAGTTTCAGCATTTGGCAATTAGCAGAGATAAAAATTGTTTAAAAAGATATACAGGGTGTCCCAGTTTTAAACCGACAAACTATAACCATTGATGGAAAATATAATTTTGAGAAAAAAAGTCCCTATGAACCTATACCAGCAAAAGCTTTATAACCGAGATAAAGGGTGTTAAATTTTATATTTTTTTAAGGTTTTCTGACATGTTTCAATTAACTAGTTACCATTAACTTGGTGAAAGATGATAAAAAAATAAGAAACGTAAACTTTGTTGCTTGATAGCTTTTTCGAATAAAACATTTTGTTTATCAGATATTTCCTTCGGCAGCTTGTGGATGCATCCAAATGATAATGAATTTTTTTGCTCAAAACCTAACAACATATGAAGTTTTTACAAGAGTACTTTTTTATGTAAAATTGACTACGGAAATGAAAAATATTAGAAAATTTAACATAAATGCATTGGTGTCGAAGTTCTAGTTAAAAAGAGGTTTGCGTTTACCCCTCTGTACGCCGCTGGTGAATAGATTTATGATTTTATTCATTATTTTTATTGTGCCAGATACTGTTACAAACAGTACCAAATTTGAAGTCGATAGTAACCATTCCCTTCAAGATATAAAGTGAAAAACTTAAAAAAATTTAAACTCTAACATCGTGTATATCGGTTATAAAGCTTTTGCGGGCATAGGTTCACAGGAACTTTTTTTTCTCAAAATCATATTTTCTATCAATGGTTACAGTTTGTCAGTTTAAAACCGGTATGTTATACTTATCTGTGACAAGTTTTTGTAAAAGTTAGAAAATAATGATTTGCTAAAAATTTTTGGCGTTATTATATTCCTATTTCATTCCAAATTATAATTTTGTAGAAAACGATTTCTTTGTCACCTGGTATATCGTAGCCAATAAAAAAGACACTGAGCCTATAATCCTGATCTAAAAAAATTTTTTAAGAAAAAAGAGAAATTTTATATAAAACTCTTGTTTCATAGTAGAAATCTTTTATTTTATATCTTCAGGGTGTCACATTTAGAGTACGGACATTTTAACTTTTAACATATTTTGGGTCTAATTGTGACACTTGTTTCAAAACTTCTAATATTCTGTGTAAGGATCTGCTTTATTTGTGACACTATTTGAAATTTTAATAACACTGAACCATGGGAATGATAAATATCACGATACAAGAGTAACCATAAATCAAATACATTTCGGTATTTAGATACTTTTTACGTATCCAAGATGCTTTTCAAGTAACTAAGATACTAAATAAAAATACCGTACCTTAGATAAATGAACGAAAATACTAGGTAAATGTCTTTACTTTAAAGACACTCCTAGCTTTATACAGTGTGTTCCACTCTGAGCAGATACACCCCTGTATTTCGGTTGTATTTAGTCGAATTGAAAAATTCGTTTTTTCAAATTGTAGTACTGACGAGATCTAACTTCCTTAACGACCATTTTTTTATGTTGCGTATCCAGTTTACTATAATTAAAATAAAATGCTAAAAATTTAAATATTAATCAGAATGCTTAGAAAGCCTAAATACTGAATTTCATATTAATAGCTCTTACATGGTGTGCACTATGACTCATAAATTTTTGTGAAAAAAAGGAAAAAAAATTATTTATTTTTTTTTAGTTTAAAAAGCGTGAAAGAGAGGTTCATTTTATCTTATCAATACTCAATAATACTACGGTTTATATAGGGTCATCAGAAAGTACTCTCTGTACTCGGAATTAGTTAATGATAACTTTATTTTGGTACCAGAGTGTACTTTCTGATTACCCTATATAAACTGTAGTATTATTTCATATTAATTAGATGAAATGAACCATTCTTTAGCATTTAAGTGCAAAAAAAATTCCAATAATTCTTTAATTTATTTTTTTTTACAAAAATTGATGTAGTAAGAGATATGAAATTCGGTAATTAGGCTTTTTAAGCATGCCCGATTCATGTTTCCTAAAAGCCATTTCGTAAAAAAAAATCCCTAATAGTGTTTCTTGATTTTTAGCATTTTATTTAAATTATAGTAGGCTATGATAAAATTATGCAATTCACTCAAATAAACCGAAATACAGAGGTCTGTCTGTTTAAAGTGTAATACACTGTATATGTATATTTACTAATCTTTACTATAAGAAATTAATGTCTTACCGATTCTGGAATATGTCTTTGAAGCATATCTAAAATAAACATATTTTCTTTGGTTTCATTTAAATATGAAAAATGACCCCCTTCTGCAAGCCTCAAACAAAACCGGCATATTTTCCGGTCATCAGAGAAATCTATCAACGATGCACTTTCATTTTCTCTTAAATACACCTCTTTTAAATCCAAGCCGACGCTGGCACCAGAGTCAACACAAAATAGTATCTTATCCTCTGTACAAATACACATTGATTTAAAGTCTAAAGACTTTTGAAGATTATTCGCACATTCATTGCACATCAAAGGTTTTTGAAGTACATCAAGATCCTGAAACATTGTAAATTATTTACTTAGATAGATAGATAGATAGGTAGATAGATAGATAGATAGATATATTTATTTATTCAGCTGTAAACAATAAGATTGTTATAACAACCATATCAAAATTTGGGACAGTGAAATAAAATATACTAATAAGATGCTAACATATATACAATATACATCTCTATACATAAACACATATATATATAAAGAACAGATTTTAAATAATCAACTAACAAACAAGAATATAAAAATCTAATGATATTGATTAAAATATACACATGAATGAGTCATAATATATTCCAATGTTTGGTGTCAAGACTGTTCAAAGTTACTGTTTAAATATTCATTAAAATTATAAAATGCTTCCTTGGTTAGGAACTTTGTTATGAAGGATTTAAATTTCTTTAACTCTAAATTCATAATATGTTGAGGAAGCTTATTATAAAATAGTGGGCCATAATAATTGTAAGCATTTCTGTCGTGCAGTAATCTGGTAAAATTAATTCGGATGTTATTTTGCCTAGTAGGGTAGTTGTGAATTTCAGCCTGAATTGTGTATGCATTTATAATGGTTTTTATGTATACTAAACATTTCAATATATATATATATATATATATATATATATATATATATATATATATATATATATATATATATATATATATATATATATATATATATACAGGATGAACGCCAACTTATCTGTGTAATTTTAGGAACCCCTGCTGATATTAGTAACATGAATTGCGAAAAAAATAAATAAAAAAGAAAGTTGATAAACTGACATACCTTAACTAAAATACTGTTAAACTTTTGTGGACCGCTGCATTGCTCATCTGACCCACTTCTGACGCGAACAACAACATGATTTGTTTATCTAAAATAGTAACCTTTTCAATCACTAACAATAACGTAACTGAATGTTTAGCAAAAAGCAGTATAACTTCATCCCCTAATAGAAAAATCACAAAAAAGCGTAAGGAGCAGTAGGTTCACGGCGACAATGTGCACGAAACTCTACAAAAATGTATTACATATATTTATTAACAGGAAAAAAAATCCATAAATTCACTTCAGGTCGGCTCTGTTAGTGGACGGCGTTTATTTACGTCGAATTCAACAGTCGGCGCGTTTGAAGGGATTATGTTAAAAAATGCCATCGGAGACAGGAGCAAAAAGTGGTGAACTAATTATTGTAAAAAATAAGGTCAATGTCTTAGTCACCAAACCTATCTTAATGTATTTTCGGTTGAGATAGGTCAGTTAATAGGATCTCAAAATGTTGGAGTAATTTTTTTTTCTCGGGAAACTATAGCACATAGATTTTTTTTTTTTTTATATGAACTTACCATTGAGAGATCTACCATCCCTTAAATTTAATAAAATAAGTTAGAACTCATCTTGTATATGTAAAGTAAGAATACCACAAGCGCTAAATTTAGTTCTTACGTCCTCTCTATAACCTAGGCCAGACAGTGCCAGAATTGCTTGCTTGTCTTTAAATTCTAAAGATTATGTGACTGTGAGATGAGTGTCCCCAAAATATTATAAAGTACTTTAGAATTGAGTGAAAGACTGAAAAATAGCATGTTTTCATGGCATTAAGAGGTAATGAAAAATATAGTTTCCTTAACAAGTAAATTTTTATTTAATTTTTTTACTTATGAAATTTGCATGCTCATTCCACCTTAAACCTGGGTCCAAACACACTCCTAAAAATTTTATCTGTGCCAAATTATTATATCCCTTCAAATTTCTGTTTGTAAATATCATTGAATTGGTCTTTGTATTATTTAATAGCAATTGGTTGGTGGAAAACCATTGAATTGTAAAAATATTTATTTTTTTTCCGTTTCAATAGTGAATTTAAACTGTTGTGTACAGTTGTGGCAGTTGTATAGTCTGCAAAATGCACAAATTCGGTACTGATAACAAAAAAAGAAGGTCATTTATATAGATCAAGAACAGTATTGGTCCCAGAACTGAACCCTGCGGAACACCATGCTACACTGTTCGTTTGTCAGAATAAGTTGGATTGTAACAACAACTTTGTTGCCAATCTTTCAAATAAGACTCTATTAATTCAACGCTTTTTATTTCAGAACCATATTTAGCTAGTTTATTTAGGAGCAAGCTATGCGATATACAATCAAAGGCTTTACTTACGCCACAGAACATAGTTCCAACATATTCCTTATTTTCAAAACTCTCGTTAATCTTTTTTTACTAGAGCCATTACTGCTTTTTCTGTGGACTTGCCTATACGAAAAAAAAAAACAAAATTGTGTACTACTTAATAAATTATTATTTTCAAAATGATCAGTTATTTGATTTTTTAGCAGCATTTCTAATACCTTAGATAGCACACATAGTGCAATTGGCTTATAATTTGTGAGATCGTTTATGTCTCCCATTTTAAAAATCGGTATAATTTTTGTTAGTTTAAATATATCTGGATAGGTGGATATCGTTATGATAGTGTTAAATTGTTTTGTAAATGGAATGAGCAGTATATTTTTTACAGCTTTTAGCATTTTATAATTCAGTCCAAATACATCAGTGGAATTTTTATTTTTTTAACTGATTAATAGCGTCTCTTATTTCATTCATTGTATGTTACTTCCCTGAATTTAAATGCATGCCTAGAGTGTATGGTATTTAGGTGTGTGTTGGAACTATTTGTATGTTTTATGGTATTTTGTAACTTTTCTATTACACCGTTTGGTACATTAATGAAGTGATTATTAAAATCATTTGCTTCTAAGTTTCTACAAATTATATTTTGTTTAAAATTGTTCCTCTCAATGTTTATTAAGTTTCACATAGATTTATTTTTATTAGCTGAGTTTTCAATATATTTATAATTTGCTCGTGTTTTTTTAGATGACAGTTCTTTCCATATGTTGAACGTAGATTTTTTATGTTCTGTTTCAATTCATCAGAAGGGTAATGGTAAACGGTAATGGTGGGGGAGGCTGACGCCTGGCTAGTAGGCCACACTTGCTCCCTCATCGAATCTTTCCGACCTTCTGATAAAGGTCAGGATGTCACTCATTGCGAGGGAGCTCATCTCCTCCCTTAGAAGCGCCTCAGAACCGAAGATACTGTGTCTCAGGCGCCCAAACGCTTCACATTGTCCCAGGAAGTGGTAAGATGTCTCTTCATCACTCCTGCATTTTGGACATGTAGGGTCTTCCTCAATACCTATCAATGATAGATGCCTCCTAAGTCTGCAGTGACCTGTCAGAACACCGATTAAGAGATTCAGAGTTTTCGACTCCGTCCCAGCAACCAGGCCGATCTCGATTTGTTCGGCCCCGTCACAAAATCTCGGGTTTGCCTGCAGGCCCTGTTGATCCTCCAGTGCGTCCTCAGTGTCTCGTGGGCCCACTCATTGAGGGCCGTTGTGACCTGCCTTCTTGAAATACCTAACATAGGCTCAGGCCCGTGACAGGGTTGCTCGGCTCCGAGTTTAGCCAATTCATCGGCCTTCTCGTTGCCTGGAACTCCCATATGTTCTGGGACCCATACCAGTCTCACTTGTTTATGCCTGGCCAGCTCTTCTAGGGCATCCCCACACTCCTGGACGAGAGCTGATCTCGTCCTGGGGGAGCACACCGCCTTTAGAGCAGCCTGGCTGTCGGAGCAGATGTATATTATCTGTTCCGCCCCATTCCTAACCTCAGCCCTACCTGCCACCGCTAGGATGGCGTAAACCTCTGGAAGACCGTGGTGTACGAGCCTAGAGCAAAGCTCTCCTGTACTTCTTTGCCTTCCAGATATATTCCCGCCCCGGAAGACGGTCTAGTGGCCAGCCGAGATCCGTCTGTGTAACACACCAGAGAGTCCGGGCGGAAGTCAATTCTTCCTTCACTCCACTCCTCCCTACTAGGAAGAGTGAGAGTGTAATTCCTTTCCAACCTTAGCTAATCTTTCGCTTCTCTCACCTTCAGGACAGAGAGAGGGATTTCCCTCTCCGTCAGTCCAGCAATTGCAGCGTGACCTTCAGCTCTGCCTGAACACTGCCAGCTCCCAGAATCCCGCATTCTCAGATAGGCCGCCATAGCCTCCCTCTTTATCCACGAGGGAAGCGTTGGCAGGCCTAGCAGAACCTTCAGAGCAACTGTCGGTGTCGTCCTCATTGCGCCAGTGATCCCTAGGCAGGCTAGTCTCTGGACTTTTGCCAGCTTTCGGGACGTAATCGCTCTGTCCACGCTCGGCCACCAGACCACGGATCCATATTGGAGCCTAGGCCTGATGACCGCCGTGTACAGCCAGTGTAGGATCCGTGGGTTGAGGCCCCAGTTCCTACCTACCGCTCGGCGCAATTGCCAGAAGGTCGCAGTCGACTTTTTGATGACGTTGTCGATATGCGGCTCCCATGACAGTTTGCTATCTAGGGTCACTCCCAGGTACCTAACCTCCTGCACAAGCGCAAGATGTTTACCGTACATGGTTGGTCCCTAAAATTATCTATTTTCCTTCTCTTGGTGAATAGGATCATCTCAGTCTTAGATGGATTGATTGAGAGACCTGTTTCGCCGCACCATCTTTCTATTATTCTACAAGCTACCTGCGTTCTGTTGCAAACGACATTTAAGAAGCGGCCGGTCACTAGGACCAGCCCGTCGTCCGCATATGCCTGCGCATAAAATCCTTCCGAAGTTACGCGCTCTAAGAGACCATCCATTATTAGACACCATAGATGGGGTGATAGGCAGCTGCCTTGTGGACAGCCGCCCCTCACCCCGACGTCCAATTGGCAGTCTCCTAAAGCAGCACTAACTCTTCTCTCTTCCAGCGCAGATTTCACCCATCTGACCAGTACTGGAGCAGTAACTCTAGTCCGAAGGGCATCGCAGATAGTAGTAGTCCTTGCTTTATCAAAGGCACCCTCTATATCAAAAAATATTGCTAGGGTGACCTCCTTATGCAGGAGGGCCCTTTCTACCTTATGCACGACGGCGTGAAGGGCTGTCTCCGTGGACCTCCCTTGCCTATATGCGTGCTGATTCTTGTGGAAAGGGTAATTTTTATTTAAGTCAATCAAAAATCGAATCCATTTTTGATATTTCTTAGGTTGTCAGTATACCAGTTAATTATTATTATTTTTTTTAAAGTAGCCTGATCTTTTTTTGATTGTTGGAAAGGCTGCATAGGCATTTTTTATAAGTAAGCTCATAAATATGTCACCGTCATATTATTGCTGTACTCTACATTATCAATAAAGCTGAAATAAAAATTTGCTACTAGATTAAAATAGTTACAGAGGCCAGCCTACTGATAGACCTAATATAGCTATATGCTGTTGTGCGACTTTTTTTTACTAAACTTTAAATCAATAATTACTGCACTATGGTCTGATAATTTGGGATCAGTTACATTGGTTTTGTACAGAATATCTGCACGATCAGAAATATTTACAAATATATTCTCAAGACAATTTTAGGTATACGAAGGAAATTAAAATGTTTTATGTTTAGGGTGGGAGACAGTTTAGAACCAAATATTTTTGTGTACAAATTAATCCCTAATAAATTTCAGAAACAGAAAATTAATGTTTCTCGCTTAATATCAAATTTTGAACTAAGGTAAGTTTGGCTAAATAAATAAACAAATTTTACTTCAGGACCACTCTGTATAGTATTGAGTATGGTTCTATACCATATACACATTGTAACAAAAACTTTTCATTGTGGCGTAAGACGTGAATGGTAACGCATGCATTTTCATAACCCCACTATCTCCATTCTGACCGCACAGCAGGAGAAGCCTCAGCCAGCTTTGACATTCAGTAATTCAGTGACTCAGTTCTCGTTAGTTACTTGCTTATCGAGGTTATTGTGACTGTTGATTATTCCTCGTTAATCGAAATGAGAAAGAATGCATATTTTTAGACTGCAAGAAAAGGACAAAATATGTAGTAAAATGAACTATTCTCCAAACAAAACAAAAATGCCTTCTTAGTAGAAAAAACATAAAGAACTACATAGTTCAGTAAAATAAAAAATAAATGAACATTCTAAAAAAAGAATTTAAATCAAGGAACTACATATTAAAAAATATATCCAGATTGAACCAAACTACTTAAGATGGTTATAACATTAGTTTCGAGTGTTTCCTAACATTTCAAGCACAATATTTTTGAAAGCTTTTAGAATGTTTGTTCTTAGATCATTCAAATTATTAGGACTGTCATGTTGGTGAGTATAAATTGATTGTTGGATGTGGTCCCATAGAAAAAAATCATTAGGGGCTAAGTCTGGGGTTCTTGGAGGCCGTTTTATATTTCCTGTAAGTACACGTTTAAGAAGTATTAAAATATTCCTGAGCAATTATGTGTGCAGGAAATCTATCGAGCTAAAACTACACATTGTTTATGTCGATGTGAGATAAAGAAGTTCCAGCCATTAAAATTTCCATCAATGATAAAAAGTCCAAGAATATTGTTCCCCAACAAAAACAGTCAAATAAGTTTCTGCAGATACTGAGTCAGCAAACTTAAAGACCATGCAAGGGAAATGATAATTTATCGAAAAACGATCATCATATTGCAAAATGTCACGAAGCAGCGCGATCATTCCTTCTCTCTCGCTCACACTCATCCAGCGCGAGAGTAATTAATTCAAATAATGGCAACCACTATTTGCGGCCATTTTTTTACAGGCAACCATGTGTTATCGTGTACAGAAAAGATTAAACTTCAATTTAGTATAAAATTTTCTTGAAAAACACGATGAGCGTAAATAATTAACAACAACATACCTGTTTACACCTGGCAACTTGGAGGTTGCGGCTGACTGAGAGCTGGCAACCTCTTTTTTTTACATTCTTCACATCATTTTCTTTCAAATGACGTTTAATTCACTCAAGTTTCATTAAAAAAACAGATATCTGCAGGAATCAGCTGCCGGATCTTAGACTTTTAAGAATTATAGGATTAACTATTGTACTGATACGGCTAATCTCAGGGCAGGTTTTAATGGGGTTAGCTGATTTTTAAATAACTCCCAAGTTCGAACAAGGCAAAACATTTACTAAGCTACAACTAATAATATTAATAAATAACTGTTTAGAACGGTACACTATCGACATGAACAGATATTGTATACATACGTAAGACAAGCACATACATAATTCATACATATTTTTACCTACCTAATAATAGCCAGGCACCAATAATAAAATATTAAGCAATATTTTATTTACTGTAATAAACCCTTAGGTTCACTGTTAATTGTAGAGCTTGTTCTGGTTAGTAGTACAAAAATCAAGCCTCCGATGCGGTTACGCTTATCAGTAATCAAGCAAAAAACAAAGAAAGAAAGGAGTTTTTTGGTAAATAGCAGAGTGCATTTTTTATAATTGACAACAGTGAGCGCGCGAATTGATAGTCGTTAGTATATGCAGTCCACATTACTAAAATCTGTTCACTTAGTTGCCTAAGCAATATGTCAAATGAGCTAGTAGATTATTGTTATGCATTCCTATCCTTTACAATTTGTTGGTCTGTGTTATGTGCATTTGAGGTTATAATAATGTTGAAACTTTTGTTTTGCTACACTATTAACAACAATGGACACACTAGTGCATGACACACAACCCAACAGTGGAAACTCAGCCCTAATTATTAATTTTATTTAGCGCAGCTAATATTTCACACCGATGCTATACTTAATGCACAGATATTCTAAATCTTTTAAATAAGTTTATTTATGTTAAGTTCGGAAACTAATCCTTTCAATATTGAGATCGATCTGTAAGCGCATCAATTAAAGCTTTGCTCATGGAATGCACAGATAACGAAGAGAGTTAGATTGCTTTTACAAAGAGATGACCAGACCATTACTATGTTGTGTTCAAATTGAGGTAGAAGTTTGAGTTTTACTGATAGTCTTATTCATAATTAAAGCAAAACAGATATTTTACCATGCTGGAACCGATCTACTCTACTATGCATGCAAAGGTATAGGGTTACCAACTATACTCTTTAAAGAGTACTCTTTTGGAGCTAAAAATATTAAGTACTCTTACTTTTCTGTTTTAAACCTAAATGTACTTTTTTCGATTAACAAAATCAGGAAAACATGATATAAACTTGCTCAAGAAATTTTTCACACGAAACAAAGAGGTCAACATGATCTGTGAGCTAATTAATGAATTATGTCATAATTTTATTAAACAGATCCTTATGGTTCATATTCGGTATTTCACAGATGAGGTCCAGATGATATAACTTCTAGTGTTAGTGTAGAATATTCTAATATTTATTAACTCTACCTAAATATCACACTCTTACAGGTAAGATTATAACTTGCTTTGGAGATTTTCATTTCGTTATACAGTTTATTCGTCAGGTGCTAGGAGCTTATACAGAAACAGAGTACTTAGAGTAGAGTGAAGAGTAGCATTAATTTTACATAATTAAGCAAGTCTCGTCACAAATGCAATTTTACGATGTCTTGGATAAAGAATACTCTATATTCCAAAAAACCAAAATACAGCATGAATCGTGTAACCTAGATAGTAGTTTCTTCCCCTTTGGCTCATTAACTTTTTTTCCATTCAGTTGGAATTTTTATATTAAATTATTTACACCTAATATAGGTATTTTGCTCGATATTTTGTTGTTAAAAAAAATATGTTTGTCATAATATAATATTCAATATATAGTGTGTTCTGATTTTACCGTTATAAATTGAAACAGGTAATAAAACATGTAATTTTTAGACAAAGGTTTTCTGTAACCATGTTTTGAAACATATTTCGTAAGGAAGTTACAGCCCTTCAAAGAGGTGCTTCTGTTAATGTGTTTTCACAATATTTCAGAAACCGTTAAAGATAAAATTACGAAAATTGGTACCCTTTATAACCGTTATGGGTCTAAACGAATTGTAAGATCAAAATTTAAAAAAATACATTTCTTTGTTTATTATTCTGTAGTTTCTTTGTAGTAGATCTAAAATTGATTTTAATGCCATTTTATGGTCTGTAACAAAAATATAATTTAATTTTTTTTTAACAGTAAGTGAAGTGAAAAAATGCAAACATCATTTTTGTAAAAAAATATGAAATTTTAGATGTTGATAAAAGTGGTAAGACATTACAGCTAAAATAATTTTTTGAATTTTTACCCTATAATTAGTTTCAGATCTTAGAGTCCGTTTAGACGCATAAAAGTTCTAGTGTAGCAAATATCGTAATTTTTTCTTTAATGCTTTCTGAAATCCAGTAATAAAGGAACCTCTGCAAGAGACTTTAACTCCCTTACTTAAGTATTTTTCGGTACATATTTATAGAAAACTTTTCTTTTGAAATTATATGTTCTATCACCTGTTTCAATTTATACCAATAAAAGCGGAACACCCTGTATATGTTTGGTTTTCAATTTGTACTCTATTTTGTGTGACCTAAGCTGTGTACAGGACGTGTGTATATTTTTCAAGTGATGTAAACATGACTTGTAATCATTTTGTAATTCATTTATAAAGTCCTACCAATTTCAGTAGAAGCTTATCCAATATTTCTCTAGTAATTTCTTCTACGATTTCAAAATCGTTATCATATACTATTTTAAGGCAAAATCTACATATTTCTTCATTCATGTTGATTTAAGTTTAAAAATAAATTCACAATCGTTCAACACCAGCACAAATCTTTAAAGCAAAATCACATCACAGGTTATTGTTATTAATGTTCTGTGGGTTAAACTGAGACTTTCTGCGCCTGTGATCACACAGCACAGAACACAGAACAACATATTGCACAGAACAGATTATCACTGCGTCAATGAACGCTACTGAGCTTAATTCATAACGAGAGGCGCTAGTGTAGGGTAAGGTCATTGTCACTTATCACTACTGTTTACTACAGCTTTTTAACGCTCGTTTTGAATAATTTTTATAAAAGTTACTAAAAAATATTTAACACAATGATGGCAGAAGGGGAAAGTAGTAATTTACTTGCTCAGTAGGGAAAATATTGTACCTATCAGGGTGTCTTGTCATTCAAGTTAGGTTATATTAAGCATAAGCATGATGAAGACAACGAATGTGCATGATTTTTACTTATGATTGTCTGTAGTAGACCCTTTTGGAACGCATAATCGTCAAGGTTTAAATGTTCGTTACAAACACACGAATGTTTCGAAGGAGTAAAGTTATTCATGCGAATCGCTTCCAACCACTGTTTTAGGTGGAGTTTTGTTTCTCGGAGGCATATACCCGCTTTTGGTTTCCAAACAAAATTGAACTGCACAACACTAAGGTATAATTAACAAGTTTATTTTATTTCCTGGTGTACGAAATAAAACCCTATAAACTTGTTCCGCGCCTAACAATAACTTTTGACAGGACCTTACTCGAGAGTGGCGCCAACTGGTGAGTCTAAAACGGTAAATCTCCCTCATTTCTTTTTCTAACAACTTTTTGACATCACTATTCTTCTTCTAAAATATTCGTGCTTCTTGGCATGATGGAACTAGTGTGCACCTTCGACCATAAAATTGTATGGTCTTAAGGTGTTTTAATTCTGTGCAACCAGCATTTTTTCAACAGTAGCGTCAAAGTTAAATAAATTATATTACCCCGCGCATGCTTAACACATAGGCGATTATAACCAGATTGGTATGAAACAAAAAATTTAAAATTAACAGCCGAATCCTACATATTCACACACGCATGCACGCATACGCATATACAAATATAATACATATGCTGATTTTACCTTGAAAAAAGTGCACATTGGCCTTTTTAAAAAAGTGCTAAAATGACAATGTCAAAACCGGTAAAAAAAAATAAGGTCAAGTGACATTAAATTTACACCTAAATCGAGGTCCGTAAAGGAGTTTATGGACCTCGCACCTAAACCTCAAACGCTTTAGGTTAATTTCGAACGTGTTCTATATGTAATGTGATTTTTAGGGTTGTTTCACATAGACCGCTTTCTTTTTAGGATCATGAAACCCTGAGCACAGAACATTGAAATATAAACATAAGTTTATACTTCATTGGCACCTGAGAGTACTCTCAGATTGGCACAGAATAACCAACGATGTTCTGGGGCTTAATGCTGCAGTGAGCTCAGAACGATCGTAAAAAGAACACTGGTTTAAAAGTGTTGTGTCGAACCATCCAATTTTTAATGTCATTCTGCGTAATTCACAAAATCAAAATAATGCAAACAAATGATAAAAATTATTAGACTAGATACTGCCAACTATACTATTAATATTTTTATTGGCAATAGGGATGTCGGAAATGCAATAAAGTATCGATATTTTTTGAAAATATCAATATCGATATTGATATTTTTATTAAAAAAATATCGATATATCGGTATTATTTGACAGAGAATATTGGCGCGTTGAGGTTATAATAATAAATAAGTCAGTCATGCACAGACCTCGGATATATAGACCAAGTGACAATGGATTAATAGTGTCCGAGACATATCCACGACACATTTATTTTGCTGATCTCTTTCTATTGTATGATTTCAGGGTTAGCTTTATCTCTCTCTCAATTCTCGGTCAATGCACTGGAAGAAATAGTATTTTGGTATATGTAACAAGTTTAGTTCCAATAACAAGTAGGAGCTGTTGGATCATGTGTTAGGGTTTTTGTTTTTGGATTGAAGGTCCCGGGTTCAGTTCCTCGACCCAGCCACTTTTTTTTTTTTACTTTTGCTTTTTATAAATTTAATATCAGATTCCAATAAGGAAAATTGCAGTTTCTGAGGCGCAAAGTTTTGGCATTTGATTACTATAGAAATTTAATTCCCTACAAAATTATTCGTATAAACTTTTATGGTATCTCCCATGGTTTAAGATATGAAAAAAATTATCAAAAAAATGGAGAACCAGGGAAGGGGCGGGTTACATGTTACATTATAATAACGTTTATTTTAATAAAAAAAAAATACAATACATTTATAACTGTTTATTATAAACATAAATACACCACTGTAAATATCAAAAATTAATATTTGTGCGTGGGTAATAAAAGAGTTTATAAACTTAAATTGTTTATAATAAAAAGGCACCATAATAATGATAAAAAAAAATAGAAAAATACATATGTATGAGTCATGACGAAGAATAAAATTGGTCCTTGGCACAATTCAATATATAATTGTCTTTTAAATCTATAACTAACGTGAAAAGATATTAATTACATAAAATCACAAAAATTATATTTAAAAACTCGATTCTCTTAAACACTCTAACTGTAAACAATCAAACAAATTTAATGGCGGCGGCAGGCGAGTGGCGACGATTACGAAGCGAGAGACGACATACGCTAAAATTTCTAATGAGTAAGTTCAAGAAGGTCATCGACCCTGAATCGAGAGAGAGTGAGGTAAATACGAAACAAATGACACGAAAGGAGAGGAACCAAAAACGGCATTTTGCTGGTTGTCCGGACACAGTCGTAGTTAGATTGATATGGTATATTGGTGTCTTTAATTTTTATAAGTCTATGCAGTCATGGTAATAATACGGAGTCGGACGGACAGTTGAAATTGACAGACAGAGTTGCCAACTTAAGTACCAAATTAAAAAGCAGCAAATCGAGTCGACCAAAAACAAAACCCATAAAATGTAATTTGTTAAAAAAAATGTTAGTATAAAAAGTATTCCTTTTTAGGATTTTTAATCATAAAAAGTACTTATGTTTATCGGTCTGTAAAAAATATCAATTTTTTTACCTTTTCGATAGTTGGGATTTTATATCGATATATCGAAACAATAATTTCGCTCAAAAATACCGATTCATCGAAAAATAACATCGATATATCGATATTTTTTCAACAAGCCTAATTGGCAATTTATGATATGCGTAATGTAGGGTAAAGGCAGAGGTAAACAGAGCTTAACCATTTGTAAAGTTATACCGTCGACACATGAATTCGATTTGAGACCATTTATAACCTTAAGAATTTGCTCTTGATCGGGTAAAACAAACTTGGTTATTATTAGCATTTAATGTTCATGTAAGAAGCCATTATATCTGTTAACACCATTAGTAATAAATGCGCTAAGAAAAAAGTTATTATTTTCTGTAAGGTTTGCTAAATTTTCCGGTAATTGTACATTTGGCTTATGCAGAATATTCATCGACTTTAATGACTTCCACATAACAATGTTATCATCATGTAAATATTTAAGGCATGCAGCTTTTTCCCCACATATAGAAGCAACAAAATTACGTAATTTCTTATAATATTGCCAATTCTCTCCAGTGTTATTCTGCTTGTATTTACTAAAAGTCCTATCTCTTTCATTCATAAGTTTTATGCCGTTAGTAAGCCAGGGAGACTGCGGCTTACTCATGCACACTGTTCGTATTGGAGAATGGACATTAAATAACGACAGAATATTACTTGTTAAAAATGTAATTTTATTTTCAATATTGTTCATATAGAATATCTCTTGCCAAAGAATATTATGTAAATTGTTATCAGAGTTCTTGATTAAAATATTTAGATGACCTAAAAGTGTGCTTTTTTGTACACACATATGTCTACTAGAATTTCACAAAAAATAAGTCTATGATCAGTCATTATCACTGCATTAAATGTCTCATAACAGAAAAATCATTAACAAAAATAGTGAGTGGTAATGAAAATGGTGTGATGCGTGAGTTTGTCTATCACTTACGAAGAACCGTATGCGTCAAAACATCGGGTTAACGGATTATTAAAACTGAATAAGTTAATATTCATATCACCGGTCACAACCACAGTATCATAAGATGGCATCAGATAAGAAAGTATGTTGTCTAAGGATTGTATACAATCTGTAGTATTATTTTGTGGTGGTCTATAAACAATCCCTAATGCATGATATGACTTATTCAATTTTATGCTAATCCATTAGTGCTCAATATCACTAATATTCTGAAGATCCACTGTTATGAGTTCACAAATAGTTATTTTTTATATACTCTGCAACACTTCCACAAATACCTGTACTACGATCATTACGAAATAATGTATAACCCGATAAAGCAACGGGTACATCAATGCCATTACTTTTTCTGCGGGTATTAAAATTACAACAATATATATAATTCTTTTTTTTGTTCCAAATTATTACATTCTTGGTCTGCTCCACATGTTTTACAAGTGACATGCATAACTACATTGCACTTTTCATTTGCATACTTAAACGTCACTTTTACATTTCGAAGACTTAAACTGCAAATTTCACATTTTATCAATTTTGTTACATTTTAAATTGGAGCGACAGAAGTAACGTTCGTATCACTCGCCATTTTTATCAACGTCAGCGTATATGTAAATGATCTACCAGAAGTCATACAACTTTTTACAGTTTTATTTGCCGATCACACTCCTTTTGCAAAACAGATTAAGGATAATGGTGAAGAAACCATTAAGGCTGAAACTGAAATAGTAAAATCATTTGACTGATTTAATGCCGATATGTTATGCATAAACAAAAACAAAACTAATTTAATGGTATTCTCCACTAAACCAGCTGCACCTGAAAGTATTAAATTCTTAGATCTAACTCCAGACAACCAACTTTCATGGCATTCTTATATTGACCTTCTATCAACTAAATTGTCTAAAAAAATAGATGCTATAAGGCAAATTAAAATTAAAATCGGTCTAGTCGGCAATTGTCACATATCATGTTTTATTTCATTTCTTAATGGCATATGGTCTAATAAACTGGGGTATCTCAAATCAAGTCCAACAAGTTTTCACTATTCAGGAGAGGGCAATTAGAACCTTAGCAGGGATAAGTCAGTTAGGCAGTTGCAAAGCATGGTTTATAGAATACAAAATAATGACACTGCCATCATACATAATTTATTGTATGTAGTCTGGTATAAAAGAGTATCTACAAGATTATTTCAGAAATTGCAACAACCATAATTACCTCACTCGTATTAGAAACGATATACAGATACTACAGCAATGACTAACTTATACAAACAGAAACAATTTTGGAATAATATTGTTCAACTCTCTTCCACTCACTTTAAGAGAGGCACCTTTATTTAAAAAAAATTAATATTCATCTTTTAACCAAGGCTTATGATAGCACTATAGAATTTTATTATATGGATCATTCCAGTTGAAATCCCTAAAGTGCTACAAAAACTGCCAGAAATAACAACATAAAACATAAATAAAAAAAATCATAAAATAAATAAAGAGCGTAGAAAATGCATTATATGAAAAATTGAGTCAATTGAAGAAGCAAATCAAGAACAAACAAAAGAGCTGAAAATTTATATAAACCAGGAAGTATAAGGAATAACAGAAATAATTGAAAAAGAAATTAAAAAAGGAGTTGGAAACGAAATATGAGGAATTAAAGGAAAAATACACAATTTTAGAAAAGGCCCATAGAAAAAACATTATTATATTTGGTTTGGACTATGATACAACTAAAGAAAATCTAAGCACCTATAGGTACTTACAAATTGAAAATCTTATTTCAATTCTTATTACAGCTATTTATTGTTCCCACGCTTCCTTTGCATATTTATTAAAAATTTAGAATACTTAGTCGACAAAAACAAAAAAAAAAATCGAAATTCTAATACATAAATATCTTAGATTATAATAATGATTCTGAAGACTATTTGAATATTCTAAGTGAATGGGGTTATACTTCAACTATAAATAATTATACTAGGGTTTACGGAAATAGTAGATCATGCATCGATTACATATTTTTAAAAATAAACATTGATGTCATTTGTTCCGATAATACTGTAAACAAATAAAACAACCATTATGCAACTTTGCTTGGGTAAATGGTAGTACACCATTTACCGAAAAAGAATATATAAATACGGATAAAATATAAATATTTAAAATTATTTAAATAAAATTAAATGATTTACTTAAAAGGGAATCTTGGGACTTCATACATAATCACGATAATGTTGATGTTATAACGGATTTATTTGTAACTAATTTAAAAAATAAAATAAACCAATGCACTAATAAGAAAATTATAAAAAGGAAAAGAAAACTTTGTATCACCGATGGTCTGATAAAATCATTAAACAAAAAGGACCAATTCTATAAAAAAAAAAAACAAAAACCCAGATAATACAGTAATCGCAAATGTCACATATATAGAAACAAGTTGAATGACCTTTTAAAAATAACCAAAATTAACTACTACAAAAAAATTATCAAATAAAATAAAAACAATCCCAATAATTTATGGAAGTCGGTTAAAAATATATAGATATTTAAAAAAGTAATGTAAACCAAATAAAAACTCGAGATGGGAACTTAACAAATAAAATTGATTGCAGATAATTTTAACCTATTTTACAGCGAAATAGATAGTACACTAGCCGATAAAATTACTTCAAAGGAGAATATAGTATACACGAAGAAAAAAGTTTGTTACTCAATTTACTAACGAAAATGAAGTCAAACAAGTTATTAATCAGCTAAAGCGTGGTAAATCTCCTGTTAGTGACGGATTGAAATCAGAAATCTTACATGAAATAGCTAATTATATCACGAAACCAATAACTATATTAATTAATAAATCACTAGAAGCTGGCGTATTTCTCGTATGTTTTAAAAGTGATAAAACCATTGTATAAAAATGGCAACAAAACAGAAATATCTAATTATCGTCCGATATCATTAATTAGCAATTTCCCGATGAATGAACCACTGTCATACCTATATTTTAAAAATCTTACCAATTACATGGGTGATTCGAGGATCAAATGGAATTGATACAAATTTCGGATTTTCTCTTTCATTTTGAAAGATCGAGGAATTTTGAAGTGACTTTAAATTTTTGTTTCCCAATAATTATTTTATCAATTAAATTTCCAGAATATCTATTACTCGCAGCTATATGCCTTATCAATGCTTTTTCTTTTTCAAACTTCTCCTGATTGAAGGGGAAGCTTAATAGACGATGGACTAGAAAATTAAAACTCGCCATTTTGTGTTGAGCACAATGGTGAGAGTCCTTAGGGATATATCTTAGAGTACTGGTATCTTTTCTGTATATGTCAAATTCTAACTTATTATCACTATTTCTAATTATTAATGCATCTAAAAATGGTAGTTATCTGGAGTTTTCAATTTCATAAGTGAATTTAATTGACACGAAACAATTGTTTAATTTAGAAACAAAGTTGTCAATATCAGCAACTTTTGTATCAAACACTGCAAAAATATCATCCACATACCTAAGCCAACCCCTTGGGGAAATACTCAATTCATATTTTGTTTCTGTCTTAGAACTTTACAAAAAAACTAGCTCAAAGGGATCACAGTGGCCGATGCATGGACCCCGGAACCTATTTTTGCAAAAAGAAGAGTTTTGGGTTTGGGTGTTGGTTGTTGTGGTTTTTTGTTTTGAACTAGTTTTAGAATTTTCGATATACTTTCAATTAGTCTTATTAAACTTAGTAGTAAGAAACCTCACATGGTGACATATAACTGAAAGATCACATTATATTTCAAGATAGAGGTCCTCACATTCACATGTCATTAATCTATGAACAGATGATATATCATAGACTGATTAATTTGTTTTAACTTTTTTTACTTTACAGTCTAACATAATTTTTTTTAAAGTGATGTATTTTGTTGTTTGGCTGTTTACTGCTTTTAAATGTGGAAAAATCTTTGTATATTTGTATTTTACATAAGTTTTATCTTAACAATTTTAACCTTATATTCGCCAATTTTCACTTCTATTTATTTTCTTCTAATGTTTTCAAACAATTTTTAGTCTTGTTGCCTGAAGATGTGGTAATATGTTTAGTGTAAATACCACGAAACCGGTAGCATTAATAGGGGAGTTTATGAGAAAAATGACCAGTTATTAGGTTTGTTCGTAGAACAGTTTTCAACCATTTTTAACTGTCAGAAGCATGCGCAGATTGTTGTAGAGATGTGCTTTTTCAATCAAAACGTTATTTAATGCAGAACTCTCGTAATAATTACATCTCCATAGTCATGAAACTATCACAAATCGTCTCTACGAACAAAACTATTTACACACCAATAATCTTAAAATTATTATTATTAACATACACCATATAATTTAGTTACCCACTGAATAGGTTTAATATTTTATGTCATGGTCATATATCCACATCTTATTTATTAAAATTTCTTGTTTTATCTGTTTTTACTTTATCATAGTGACTAATAAATTAAGATGTTATACTGTACACATACACTTATACATTGTGATTGTCATATATACATTTATATGTATCATTTTATTTTATTTTATACATTTTATATATTTTTGACATGTCAAAGCACTATGGTGCATTTAACGACCAATAAAATCTATCTATCTATCTAACCCCCATTCGAAAAGCGATACTAAAGAAAAATTGAGCACAATATCAAAAAAAATATATCTGGATAGCGGTAGACGAAATGACAAACAACAGGCATTCATAAGGCAAATGTGATAGAACAAATTCTAAATCCTAGTGGATCATCGCCTGCATTTTACTTGTTAGTAAAAAAAGCTGTAGCTGTAAATGCAAAAAAAATGCGTAATCTATGAATGCAATGGGTATTACTAGTTCACAAGAGTTAATCCTCGTGACTGATCAAGCACAGTATATGCTTAAAGCTGGCCATGCTAAAAGTTGTCTTTCAACATTTAATATATGTAACTTGTATGGTCTACGCCTTACATTTGGTAGCACGTGCTAATTGCAAATACAAAATAGATTTTTGTGCGAGCCACTAAATGTATTAATAACTTTCGTGTAGCTTGTCCCGACATCCCACTGCCACCACAACTTATTTTAACATGTTGGAGGGCATGGTTAAAGGCAGTTCACTATTATCACAAGTATTGTGATGACATAAAAACATTTGTGCTTCAGTTAAATCCTAATGATTCACGAGCGCCATCTGAGGTATAGCAAATTTTTAACAATCAAGATATTGCGGATGATATACACGTTACTTTTAACAACTATAGTGTGGTATTGGACATGGGATTGGCCAAAGGGGCAGGGAGGGGCGGCCGCCCCCCCTAGCTTTTGGCAGATAATGAATATTTTTCATTAATATATAGATAGGTAGGTTCGACTCGTATAATGAAAACCAATCAATTACAATGCAAAATATTTTAAAAAAATGGTTAAATTGACATCCACAAATTAATTTCATTGCAATTTTTTAGTCATCCATATACAAAATATCTACAATAAAAGTTTTTACTTAAAGTAACAATTCGGTACCTTTGATTTTATAAAGGATTGCCGCCAGCTATAAAAATGTTCCATAACAGCGCCTTGTGTGGTTTGGACAAGACTTTATCATTCAGAGCCACCGTTAGGGTGCTTGCCGCCCGTATGCAGATTTACCGTTGCCGTTCTCTAAATGTACCTTACTTTACCATATCATTTAATGGTATCATAATTAAAAATTGATGCAGACATAAATAGTAAAACTGACAAAAATAAAATAAACACATTCTTAAAAACTAATTAGCTAGGTAGGTACTTTACATGATATAAATGGAAGATGTGTTCATAGAGTCATAGAAGTGTTGGATAAATTAAAAGTTTTTAAAGTTTTTTCAAAAATATAGGTACTTTTCGCGCTTTGGTTTCAGATTTTTTTTTAATAAGATTGCTCAAATTGATTGCTTCACACATTTCAGTAGCTAGAGCTGATATTTGTTCAACTCGTGGAAAACCATAGAAAGTCCTATGCCGCTCGTTCGTCAAAACAAAGTAGACGTAAAGACGGGGTTCCACCAAACTGGGCTACCCCGCGGCACGAGCCGGTGCGCTCGTTTAGGCCGTGGGGTTTTGTAGACACATTTTTAAAGAAATATATGGGGCAAAGCCGTCAAATGTCATGTCGGCGGTAAGTCCCCAGTTGCCGGCGCCGACCTGGCCCAGTTTGGTAAAGCCTAGCCTTATGAAAAGTTCAATACTCACAGTAAAACGTACAATCGAACATAGGTTTACATGTGAAATATCAGAATTATTTGTAATTTTAAATTATAGAACCCTCAAAAAAAAAACTTACTTCATAGAAACAGAGAAAAATAACTAATTTCAAGCCATTGTACTTAATATCTTTGTATATAATACAATAACATAGTCATTAAAGAAACAATAGAACTTCATTTGAAACATACATTTCAAGTTTTTATAAGCCTACTGTGTTTTCGGCATTTAATAATATATCGCTAATAATAACGAAAAAAGCCAAACACTCAAGTATGTCACATTGCCGATCTCGGAATTGAATGCTCTATCCAAAACTATAAAAATATACAAGGGGTTATGATAAAAATTAGAAAATTGCTATCACTAGTTTTGCAAATATCACCTCCGGCAATGTAGAATGATAATTATTGCTGTGTTTACACAATGAAGGAGACATTTCTCGAATGAAGATATAGAAACTGTTGCTCATGCAAATGTCCTTACGTGTCCTCTCTGAGCCTGTCATCTGTATAGAAAAGTTAAACACTTTTCTAAACACTATGTAACAATTACAGTTGTCATATTAACCACTGCAACCAAATAAGTGAGCTGTAATAAAAAAATAAATGCATTGTCGATTATTTACATATACGCTAGGTCACGTCTGATGCCTCTGAATTAAATTTAGTCCAGTCTAATCATAATTATAATACACGCAATGATAATCTTTTATTGCCAAAGTAACGCTTTATAATAAAGTTCTGCCTGAAGTTAAGATGTTCAATTCAATTTAAAAATAAAATTTATTTAGTGGATGAATATCTAATACTTAAACTACTTTATATTCTCTTTTAACTTCTTTTTTGTGGATGAAGTTGTGTTCTTTAAGCCGGCTTTTACGTTTTGTCTCATAAGGACATATGTCGCACTTATAAAACATTATTTTGGAAGAGTCTTTGTGCTCTAACATGTGTCTGCTAAAGCTGTCTTTGCGACTTGTTTCATATGTACAATATTTACACTTATAAGTGGATAGTTCAGATGGGTGTTGGTGGATTATCATATGTCGGTTAACGTTTTCTTTATGTTTTGTTGTAAAATCACATATTTCACATTTGTATGTTGGTACCTCCGAGAGGTTTCTATGGGTTACCATGTGTTCTATAAGACGGCTTTTACGTATTGTCTCATATGAACATATTTCACATGTATATTTTTCCATTTCTGTTCGATTTTTATGAGTAAGCATATGAGTAGTTAAATAACATCTCTCATCAGTTTTATAATTACATTTTTTGCATTTATAAGTCATAAGTTCAGACGGATTTTTGTGGATCATCTTATGTCGTTTAATGCTTACTTTATATATTGTTGTAAATGAACATATTTCACATACATATGTTGGTATTTCTGAAAAGCTTTTATGGATTACCATCATATGTTTTTTTAATTGATTTCCACATGTTGTCTCATATGAACATATTTCACATGTATATTTTTTTATTTCTGCTGGATTTTTACGAGTAACTATATAGGGAGTTGAACGATCTCTCATATCAGTCTGATAATTACATTTTTTGCATCTACAAGTCAGTTCAGATGGGTTTTTGTGGATCAGCATATGTCGATCAACACTTTTTTTATATTTTGTTTTAAATGAACATATTTCACATTTGTATGTTGGTACTTCTGAAAAGCTTTTATGGATTACCATATGTCTATTTAACTGATATTCATGTGGTGCCACATATGAACATATTTTACATGTATTTTTTTTAATTTCTGCTGGATTTTTATGAGTAACCATATGAGTAGTTAAATGAATTTTCTCATCAGTTTCAAAATTACATTTTTTGCATTTATAAGTCGTCATTTCAGATGGGTTTCTGTGGACCGTCATATGTCGATTAACATTTTTTTTTATGTTTCGTTGTAAATGAACATAATTCACACTTGTATTCTGGTACTTCTAAAGAGCTCTTATGGATTATCGTATGCCTTTTTAGGCGATTTCTAACTGTTGTCTCATATGCACATAACTCACATATATATTTTTTTACTTCTGCTGGAGTTTTATGAGTAGCCATATGAGTAGTTAAATGACGTTTTATGTCAGTTTTGTAATTGCATTCTTTGCATTTATATAATGTCAGTACGGATGAAATTTTGTGGATATTCATATGTCGGTTAATGTTTTTTTCATATTTTGTAAGTATGGATCCCTTATCTAGATTTGTGTCTATTTCGGTTTTTATGTCCGTACTATTCCACTCCATGGTCTCTTTATCAGTATGTCTTAGAACATCGTGATGGTGTAAGTACCAGAAACTGAAAAATTAAAATAACATTATAAAATAGAGAGGGCTATACTGCCCTCCTAAGCCAAAAAAGCGTATCTCAACATTTCTTACATGAGTTACATTCAAATTGCTTGGGTTTTTGTTTCATATTTGAGATGCATCATATTACTAGCACTTTAAATTCACAATATCACCAGTAATGTTTATTTCGCTAAAAAAATAATATCAGAAATAACCCAAAGTGCCCCTATATAAGGAAATAAGCGACATAACGTCGCTGTCATGTCAAAATGTGCTACGTGAAGATTTTGCCATTTTTAGTGCCATCTAATAGCACCAGCCTTTCTGCGTGCTACAGTAAAACCAGCTATGTGTGAAATTATTCTTAATCAAATTTATTTATGACTTTAAAATCTACTATGTGTGCAAGTGGATATAACTACATTATGGTTTTATTATTTCTTCAATAAAAGACAGAAAAAAACTTTCTTATCTATTTTTATTTGTAGAGGACTTTCAGCCAGGTACATGGACAATTTATCCTACGCTTCGTCCTAGTTTTCGGACTTTTTCAAGGTTAAAAGTTAAAAATAATGGTTTTACATTAAGTCGTAAATTAGATTAGTGACAGAATACATATCCAAATAAATATAGTTTAAAAAAACTAAAAAACACGCTTTTAAAGCACATCAAACTAAAAAGTGAAAAATAATTATTAATATAAACTGAAAATAATAATGAACTAAAAAATACTAGTATTATTGTGAAAAAAGCGTGGGGTGCTTTGTGCAATATTTTTTCGTATATCGAGCACCCCACGCTTTTTTCACAATAATACTAGTATTTTTCGTTCATTATTATTTTCAGTTTATATTAATAATTATTTTTCACTTTTTAGTTTGATGTGCTTTAAAAGCGTGTTTTTTAGTTTTTTTAAACTATATTTATTTTTAACTTTTTAGTTTGATGTGCTATGAAAGCGTGTTTTTTAGTTGTTTTAAACTATATTTATATTGCTTATTGATGCTGATATTATAACATATTACGATCCAACAGATATTTCTGAAAAAAAAAAAAAATTTTATTTCAGCCGTGAGGTTCGAACTCACGCCGGAGGAGTCTGTCGTTTCGCGTCGACTGCCTTAACCCACTCGACCACCGGGCTAATTAACAATTATGGAATCTACTGACATATTAAGCCTTTGCTTTCACGCAGGGATACGTGAGGAAAGGATTGGCGATCCTGAACAGGATAATGATATAAACTTATCAAATTATTGTATTGTTACCGGTTCTTAATAAGTGTACAAAGTTTCAATTAAATCTGTCCGTTTAAAGTGGGTTAAAATCGAGTCCAAAGAGTCGGTTACAAACAAACAAGCAAACAAACAAACAAACAAGCAAACATACAAGTGAAGCTAATAAAAGCGTGTTAAAAAGTGTTTTCTTACCTAATATAAATTTCCTAATTTTAATTTCATTGTATAGGCTGGTTTTATTTTGTTTTCCATCATTTTTATTGGGTAGGTATGTAATGTATGTGTAGTTCGAAGAGTTGGGCAGAGAATGATCAGTATTTGGTGTCGCCGTGCATGTGTTTCTTTTTAAGAGAAGGTAATTAACAGCTGATAGTATACTTATATTGATGGTCCGAGTGACAGAGTTATTGTAAACATTCTCATGATTTTAGAAAGCCGTTGAGAAGAGGTTTTGCAGTTAGCACATATACAGGATGTATAAAAATTGTTACTATTGAATAAGATTGTGATATGCTACTTAGATTTGTTTGATAATTTACTGTTTTTTTGTATTTCGGTCATTTCCAAAAACATACGTTTTTTGGTATTTCTTGCTTTATGCAATATGGTTGTATTCGGAAAGTTAAAATTGTGTAAATTATTCACGGCGTGTTCAGTTAATGCTGTGCTGCATGAATTAGAAGTTGCTATAGAATTTCTAATTGACAATTTATGTTGATTTATACGTTTATTTAAATATTGTTGGGTTTGTCAAATGTAACACCTAATAGATGTAAATTATTTATCATTCTCTGCCTAATTCTTCGAACTACATATACATTATATATCTACCCAATAAAAATGATGAAAAACAAAATAAAACCAGCCTATACAATGAAATTAAAATAGGAAATTTATATTAGGTAAGAAAACACTTTTTTGGATATGTATTCTGTCACTAATCTAATTTACGACTTAATGTAAAACCATTATTTTTAGCTTTTAACCTTGAAAAAAGTCCTAAAACTTGCGACGAAACGTAGGATAAATTGTCCATGCATCTGGCTGAAAGTCCTCTAAAAATAAAAATAGGAAAGAAAGTTTTTTCTGTCTTTTATTGAAGAAATAATTTCTACTTTAGCAGCCAACAACTTGTCCAATATCATTTATGGTTTTATGTATTCCTTATAAAATTTGATAATCTCCACATAGCAGTTTTTGATTTGACAACAACGATATACGGTACGCCTTTTTGGCTAGGATATGCTTTGAATCAGATATTAAATGGGACTTTGTTTGACTCCATCAATAACTAGCCTAAGTAACTGACAACACTACAACAAAATGCATCTGACAAATATAAATTTACTTTGTTATAACTACCCCTTTTATCAATAAATTAAGTCTGAATTTTTTTTAAATCTTTTTACAAATTGAGTGCTCTGAAACCTTTGATTCAAAATGCTATGAAAACAGTGGTAGATTAACTTTTGGATATTGAAGGATGAGGAATGGATTATGGATGGATTGAAAATGTTAAAATCGTAGGAATAAATCAAATTAACATAAATTCTCAAAAAAAAAAAAAACAATTTATTACCAAAGGAAAAGTTGACTATTATTTTATTAAAATTATTAAAAGTACTTTTGATTACCTTGGTTAGATACATGCATGTGGAAAAAAATATTGAATTGGAATACTGCCCTGCTACGACAAGAAGTTGTAAGTGCAAAAATCATGTTTGAGGTATTAATGGCATTTGTACGCCAGTTATGTATACAATGTTACGTTACATGGTTATATTAATCAAAGGAATGAATACAAATTTAACTGCCAATAACGAAAATTGTTAATTTCGAAATGTGAATGCAGTTAATTTATCTAAAATTACATTTTTCAGATACAACCTTCTATCATACTAGGGCAGAATAGCTACAGGAAAATGTTGTTTAAACCTCATCTTGTTCTCTTAAATGTATCTAGCTTTCTTTTTCATTTTATCGTCAATCTTATTTTCACCATAGTCATTTATAAGTGTTGGCAAATACTGAACAAGCATATTATGTAAAAAATAGTTACTGTCCCTTCCACATATACATATATTCAAAAAATCTAAATAAAACGGACTTCAAGCACAACATTTTCGCGGGCCCTGCTGATGAGAGCGCATTTTCTAAATTTACATGCAGGCGGCCACAGCCCTAGGTACGGCCCTGCTGAAAATATAGTAAAAACGTATGTACTAAATTCATCACTTGCCATAAAGAGCTGAACTTTTAAAGGGATTTTTTTTTTATATTTTCAGTTGGTTTGAAGGGCACCTGCAAAAAAATTCGTCCATACCCTAAATAACAATCACCCTAGTGAATCTCCGTCTATAATAGATAAAATAGTTAAACAAAAATTTAAAAATAACAAATAAAATAAAAACCCAGGTATTAACCTGCCGTGCAATCATAAAACCTAGTAAGTACACATTTTTAAGATTTTAGTCACGTGACTAAATTTTTTCTTGTCGTCTCTCAATATATCCTTTGTTTATATCTTTAAAGGACAGAAACTTGATATCGCTTGCTCTTTTTTTGCCTTTATCATTTAATTACAAGATTAACATAAAAACCGCCGTTTTTTTATCTCTTTCACCTAGACCACATATTTTGCAATAGTAAAAACCAAGTAGAGTATACTTGAAAATTTAAGGCATGCAAGGTAATGCTTTTATATTGATATATTGATATAACAAATAAACTTTGACTAGATTTAAAAATTTCATTTTCGGCAAATGCAAATGACTTGTATTTCTTTGGTTAGGCTGTGGTAATTTTATATGTTTTTATAAGTTTAGTTTATAAGTACCAATTCAAATTTTACCAGAATACTTTTTATAAAATATACATCCAAGTATAAATCTTCCCTAATTAGGTTGTTGGGCATATTAATTTTATGACAAAATGTCAATTTTTATTCAAAAGTACCAGTGGCGGCTGGTGAAATTTAGGCTATGCCATATAGTATTGGAGCATGGGCCCCAAGCAATACTTTAAGGCATAGCTATCAACACTAAATGAAGTAGTTTTGCAGAAAAAAATTTTTTTTTAAACAATTTATAAAATATTTGTGAAATTTTTTTTTTCAGAATCAGGTGAAAAATATAACAACAGGTTTCAAATTTCATAAAAAAAATATTGATCTTTTACAGAGTTGCACCTGGAATTTGTGCAATGAAAAATGAATCTAAAATAAAATTTCAAGACAGTGCAACTTTCAATAAAAGCAACATTTTTTTGATGAAATTTTAAATGTCGATATATTTTCCACCAAATTCTGAAAAAAAAATAAATGTTTTGCAAATATTTTACAAATTGTTTAAAAAATAACCTGGTGAAGCACACAATTTTTTCCACTTTTTTTCGCAAATTTCAATCGCAATTGTTTTCCCGCAAAACTTCTTCATTACGTAAGTAAGTAAGTAACCATATCATTGGACATACAATGCATATGTATAAAACAGGTCAACTTAGAAGTCTTGATAGTTATGCCTTAAAGTATTGCTTGGGTCCCATACTGCAATATTAAGATATGACATAGCCTAAATTTCATCAGCCACCACTGATAAGTACATTATTCTCTATTTATAATACGTACACGGTGTTTCAGTTTATTGCTGAAAAATTCCTGTGCAACCTATTTGCTAGCTGAGCATGCAAAATCTTATTTGATTTGATTTGCAATTGAGATTTCTAGAAATTTCTTCGTTTTACCTTGTATATAAAATTGCACTCTTTCAAATTTAATTTTATGCCAAAATTTCAATGAGATTAATCATCAAAATTGCTATTATAACAAGAGAATCTAATTTTATTGATATTCAAATTTGTGCATGTACCTTATACTATTTTAAAGTATATCTAGTAATATTACCTAAAGGAAAATAATACCCAACTATCTTGTTTTTAAATATTTGAAGTTCTGAAAACAAATCTAAAAATTACCTTTTGTTGTTAAGAGTTTCACAATATATGTACACAGTTCGGTTTAGTTTAAAAAATAAAAGAATAAATCAAAAATGGTCATGAAATGAACTAGGATCTCTATTTTATCATTATTAAAATCTATTGTTTTATTGGCCACCAATGTGAACTGAAACTGATTGTCAAAATATTTACTTTCTTAGTGTCATACAACAACAGCAGTTCTTTCATAAAAAATTCCTTCTTAATGCACAAGACAAGAAAATCGGTTGTACAGACAAAGTTTGATATAAAATCTGTTCATTCACAAAAGGATGCAAGAAAATTAAAAAAGGAGATTAAAACAGCACTTTCCTTATATTAAAACCAAAATTTAAATTAGAATTACCAAAAAGTGTAAATTTTTGTAATTGATTCTTAAAAAAAATGATTTCTTAAAATGTTTTCATAACCACCTTTCAAGTCACCGAAGCAACTCCCTTGAAAATCCTAGGATTCTGTATTAAGTAAAGAAAGATGAGGCCCTACAGTTTATTTAGAGTCCGAACCGCACTGACAATTCCCCCTCCCACCTTAGTCCACAATAAATTACAAATAAACTTGTTATATAAAAGAAAAATGGTCTCAGCCTGTTTAGTAATCCTTACAAATCCATAATGACCAAAGTATTAATGTAGAGGATAACAGCAATATTTGAATTTCTTTTAATAATTACCTCTCACTGTCATCATTCCATATCATATCAATGTCCTCTTTTTTAGTATTTAAGTCTAAATAACTTGCTTCCAAGGAATTCTCATTTTTTATTTCAGATGTCATAGTAACCTCTTGTCCTACGTCAGAATATGTATCTTCTATTTTAGGGATATACACATCATTATAACTAATTTCATGTTTCATTATCGGTTTTATAGTAAATTGTTGTACATTTTTTAATAACACTTGGTTTTTTTCATTTGTTCCTTCTATTTCAATATACGTTTTAATATTTTCCTCCACGTCCAAACATCTTGACAGAAAATCGAAAACATTTTGCAACCAAGCAAGACAAGATTCACATGCTATAAATTCCTCACCATGTATTAAATTCTGAAAATGATATTCAAAATTATATTAGAAACCCAAATAGCATAGAGTAATCCACAGAATAACTTCTGAATATTCCTTTAGAAAATTCGAATTTTCTAGATCATCCATTAAAAGATATCACAGATAATCTGAGATACCAAATGGCACAAACAATTTTTTATTCCAGGATTATTCGATAAATGTTCATCAGTGTGATTTGAATAACTTTACATTCTTCATATATTATTCTGTGAATCATTTTATAAACTATTCCGAAAGCATTAAAAGTACCCGCTAAAAACAGTTCAATGAAAAAAACTAACATATATGCCTATGTTAAACGGATATTCGCTGTACTTTGTTACATCTTAATAATAATAAAAGTTCTTTATTGATTATACATATGTTTAAAAAAAATCGGATATATTATTGCTTATTATTGCTTCGTATTTATGCATTTCTAGAAAAAATAATAAAATAATTATCGGGAATTACAAAAGCATTCTTTCAAACCTAACATGATAATAATATGTAATAAATACCTATATATGTTTACATTTTATACTAACATTTATATAGTTAAGTTAAGTAGTAGTAGCTACTTATTTTACTAGGCAAGTAGGCCACAATGGGCCCTTTTTCCCTAGGGACCTACAGTTTAGCGTGGACTCCGAACCACGGTCTTCGACTGTCAACTAACCCACCGCCTGGGCCTGCCCGCCTGCACCGCTAGCAGAGTGGCAAACCTCCTGGGTAGGTCTCTTCGACCCTCCACCCGAGCTCGCCTCTCCGCCTGCATCAGGCTAGCGGCCTTCCCGGGATTGTCTGTTGACAGCCTATCGACTGTTAGACGAGCTATCGTTCATCCATCCAATTGCCGGACTCGATTAGTGCTGCTTAACTTCACTGATCGAATATTGGAAATTAAACGGATGTCCATACCTCATCCCCAACATTTATATAAGTATTACAATCAAATGGCCATCAACCTAGGTCCTTCAGCTCATATTTATTTTATTTCATTTGCATATAAATTTATTTTTTTTTGTTAGTTTTCACGCTTGGTGTTTACAAGGCTCGGAGCTCTCTTTCACTTAAATGTTGTAAAACCAAACCATTTATACGTACAAAGTGCTTTAGTGTGTTTCATGAAAGTTGTTTGCCGCATATTAGAAATCAAATTTCTCTTCTAAATGACAACTGTTATATGCTGCAAGGCCACGGATGAGAGTTGTTTCAGTGAACTGGAGAAAATAGTGTGTTAGAAAAGACTATTAGTGATCTCAATGAAGATAGTGAAATAAAAAACAAATACATTGAAAAATTAAAGTATGAAAATAAATTATTTATTGAAAAGGCAATTAAATTGGAAGATGAATGAGTCAGCTGTAAAAACACAAGAAACTAAAGAATAAAATGAACAGATAAGTGAACTCAGAAAAACATACCTAAGAATAGTTTTTAAAATTGTAAACGAAACCGGTCACATCTAAAATAATTTATTTGAAGAAGTCAGTGGTGTAGATAACCAAACTTCTAATTATATTATAGCTACATAAAAAATTATTCTACAAATACTGAGGTTTAGAGAGAAATTAGTTTTGGGCATAATGAAAGTCTAAATTTAAATCTAAATAGATACAGAGACATGTTCAATTGGTATTCAAACAAGTTCAAACACTGACAAAATGTTTTAAATATGGAGGAAAGGAAAATGAACATCAATCAATCTTTCAAAAAACGTAGAACATTCAAGAAAACGAGTTCTTCTATTGGCGTATGATTATGACATAAACTAGCAAATTAGGAATTTACTTGATTGTAATATGTATGAGAACATATCAGTTAAGAAACCAGGCGCCTTCTTACATCAAGTAATCAAAAAAGTTGAGACATTATCTAAGAACTTTACTCTTCAAGATTATGTCACAATATCAGGCGGTTCTAATGACACTGACAAAAGGAGAACACCTTTTGGTTTCCTATATAAAAAGATAAAATTATGTACACATACTAATGTACAGTTTACATCAGTTCCCTATTATAAAATGGTAACCTTTAAAGATAAGTATGTGTTTAAATTTAATACAAAAATGTAAATTTTTTGTCGAGAAATTGAATAGATATACGGAAGGCTTTATCAAGTATGTTGAAATTAACAATGACAAATCAAGAAAATTTAATAAGAGAATAGCTGCTTCAAATGTAGTGTATGAAATTCTCTCAAATAAATGTCAAAAAAATCTGAAATTTGTTGCTGTCTCTGATTGATATAAATGATGAGACGTCAATTTCTTTTAATCTTGAACCTGCAAAACTAATGCCCTGACCAATAACTTGTGTGGATACAAATTCAGATATCGAGCTTACAACTAGTTTTGATGCTCTTTAGTTTCCTATCTTTCTTGAAGTAGTTCAATACAATGTCGACTCATCCACATCGGCGGATAAGTTTTTTCGGGACTAGTAAGGTTATTATAGTGCTATTAAATATGATTTGAACGAAACAACTACTCGGCGGGCAAATACCCCGACCCGCATTGGATTATACCTTCAAATCATGATAGATCAGTAGCCAATATATTACAAAAAAGGACTTGGAAACAAAAGTCAATCCTGTTGCTGCCTCTGCTGGAATCAATATGATCAAACAAGGAAAAAAATGGATCTTTAATCTTAAAATGTTCGTCAAGTGACTGCACAGCTAGAATAAAAAATGAAATCTGCAAGAATCTAGGTCAAGATTATGTGGTAGATGAATCAAAATTACGCAAACCATCTGTGAGAATTGCTAACTTAAAAAATATGGAAGATACTAAAATTATTGAAGCACTCAGGAATCAAAATACATTCTTAATAGATGATGATACGACTGAACTTAAAGCACTAAAAAAAGCAAAGAAAGGTGATAGGTTTTATGCAATTATCGAATGCAATGGATCCGCTTTTAAGAAACTAATGGCTGTAGGTAAAGTGTGTATGATTTATGAAACATGTCCTGTTTATGAAAACATATATGTTACCCGCTGCTTTAAATGTAGTGGTTACAACCATGTAGCTGATAGTTGTCAAAATGAAATTGTCTGCCCTAAATGTGCTGGGGCCCATTCAAAAGCTGACTGTAAAAGTGATGAAAATAAATGCGTTAATTGTATTAACTCGAACAACAAATTCAAAAGTAACTTTCATATAAACCACCAAGTTTTTAGTCTAGGGTGTGAATCGTATAAAAAACAACTTGAACTGGCTAAATCAAGAATAAACTTTAACTAATCAAACACACAAAAATGGTAATACCTTTATCAATATATTATCAAAACGTTCGTGGACTAAGAACAAAAACACACCAATTTTACTCAAGCGCTTTAGCAGATAACTTTGATATTGTTGCAATATCTGAGACCTGGTTATGCGATGGTTTCTCAGATAATGAGCTTTTCTCATCAAATTATACAGTCTTCAGGGATGACAGGAACTTAAGTGAAATTGACAAGTGCCGGGGTGGTGGAGTTGCCGTTGCTATAAAGACCAAATTCAAACCAACAAAAATGTTGCTAAACTTTAAATCACCTAATTTCAATTTGTTGTGTATTAAAGTACAAATCTTACCAAAACCTTTATATATAGTAGTTGCCTATATCTTAAATTCGACGACATTATCACTTTATGACATGTATTTTGATTCTTTAGAAATTTTGCCTTTTATACAATCTGATAATTTCATGATTCTTGGAGATCTAAATATTAATGGTTTAAATCAGAATATAAGTAACAGATTTGATAATTTTATAAGTATAACGGGTAGCAGACAATTTAATAACATTGTTAACCATAACAATAGAACACTTGATGTGGTAGTTTCAAATGTAGAATGCACTGTTAGTAGGGACCCACTTCCATTTGTTCCTGAGGACCTGCATCATCCTAGTTTAAATATTTCTGTTCAAATTGAGAACAACCCTAAAATGTGTCCAGTCGAGTCTGCGCGCTATTACAATTTTAAAAAAGCCAATTTTCTTCTTTTATATCAATTGCTTATTAATATAGATTGGAATGTGCTGTATGTCATTAATGATGTAAATGTTGCTTTCAGACAATTTTATAATATCCTATATAATGTATTTGATCAATCTGTGCCAAAAACTATGACCAGAAAAAAGAAAATTTCCAGTGTGGTATACGAGAGAAATAATTTCAGACATAAAAGCAAAAGCACGTAATTTAGTAAAGTACAAAAAAACTCACTTGCCTCAATGTTTACATGACTACAAAAGTCAAGAGAGATATTAGTACAGCATATAACAATTATCTTCTTAATGTTGAAAGTAACGTTCAAGACGATCCCAAATATTTTTGGCAGTACATACAAAACAAAAAATCTTTTTCTCGTATTCCATCCGAAATGAATTTTAATGGAAATAAATTAAAGAATGGTGCTGATATTGCAAATGGATTTGCTGACCATTTTCAAACTGTTTTCACAGTATCAGATGGTATCCCCCCCAGTAATACCGATTGCTCAAGTATGAATGAAAATGTTGTGCTAGACAGTGTTGATGAAAGTGATATCTTGGAAGCCATTGGCCATCTCAAATGTGGTAAGGCAATAGGTCACGATAATGTACCAGCCTACATCTTGAAAGGTTGTAAAGATGTTTTAGCTGCGCCACTATGTTACTTATTCAATTTATCTCTCAAAACAAATACTTTTCCTGATGTATTAAAAGAATCTAGAATATGTCCGGTACACAAATCAGGTCCCAAAGATGAAATCTGTAACTATCGACCTATTGCCATACTAACAAATATTTCAAAAATCTTTGAATCTATACTTTATAAGCACATATATAACGCAGTTAAAAATAAAATTACTTCAAGGCAGTATGGGTTTCAACAGCAGAAGTCGACATGTGGGAATCTAATTAACTTTGTTCAAAACTCTTCTGAAGCCTTGTCAAGAAACCATCAGGTAGACGTAATCTACACGGATTTTGCTAAGGCTTTTGATAAGGTTGACCATCAAGTTGTTGTATCCAAATTAGCTAGTTTTTGCTTTTCTAATGCTCTTATAAAATTAATATCTTCATACTTGAGCAATCGTAAGCAATATGTCTCTGTGAACAATTACAAGTCTCCTGAATATGTTGCAACTTCTGGGGTTCCCCAAGGGTCTAATCTAGGACCTTTGCTCTTCCTAATGTTCATCAATGATATAGTTGATTGCATACATGATTGCAAGATTTTACTGTTTGCAGATGACATGAAATTATTCAAAGAAATATCAAATATTGATGACTGTTGCACACTTCAAGTAAATGTAAATAACATATACCAATGGTCAATTACTAATAAACTTCCATTTAATGTAAGTAAGTGTAAAATTATGACTTTTGCTTATATAAAACATCCTTTTAATTTCAATTATGCAATGAATAATGAATTATTGCAACGTGTGACTGATACCATTGACCTGGGTGTCAAATTTGACACAAAACTGAGCTTTAATGATCATATCATGGATATAGTTAATAAATCATATCGTAACCTTGGTTTTGTTTTGCGAAACAGCAAGCAATTTAGAAATCAAAGAACATTATTAATACTCTATAATAGTTTCGTCAGATCAAAACTTGAGTACTGTAGCATAGTCTGGAATCCGCATTATATTAAGTACATTAAAGTGATTGAAAATATTCAAAAGAAATTTATAAAACACTGTGGGTTCATACTAACAGGACACTACTCTAGCAATAGTGAATACTTGCTGAATCTGAAACAATATAACCTACTCTCTCGGCTAACAGACGTATTGTGTCAAATATCTTGTATCTTTATAAAATTGTAAATTCTAAAATATCTGATGAGTGGTTACTTAGCTCGATAAATTTCTGTATACCTGTACAAAAAACACGATTTAACAGAACATTTACTTATACCACTCCTAGGCAGAACTATCATGTCAATTCACCTGTAAATTCAATGTGTACTGCTTTTAATTTATACAAAGACTGTTGTGATATTTTTAGTGATTCGCTGACCACATTCAAAAATAATATTATGGAGGACATAAGGAATAATTTACCTATTTGATTTAGCTTTTTTTTTGTATTTCCTGTCCTATAATGATTTTTTTTTTTTTTTAGATTAAACTAATTAGGTTTAAGCATTTTTGCTCAGTTTAATGTGAGGAAAATATGTCTTTTTTTGGTTTTCAATTAGTGTTGTTTTTAATTAGTTTTAGTTTAGTCTTAGTTTCTTCTCCTATTTTTATTCTATTTTTTCTCATGATTATTCTATTTACATTATTGATTACAGTAATAATAGTGTATATTTCCTATACTACAATCTGTAAATGGATGTTATATCTGTAGATTGTAAATGAAATAAATAAATAAATAAATAAATAAATAAATATCATTTGTCAATTCCTAACCAGACATAGACCGGTTTCGAACTTATAAGTTCTCCTCAGTATGCCATAGGTTATGGAACAGACAAATGATAGTGACCAACCTGCTAGTCATACACTGACTAAGGTAAATTGAGTAGTGGTGAGAGGTATGTGAAACTTCTCATATGTTCCAAATGCTACTATCCGACTGACATCATAGATGTCTCTGTGGAGGATAGCGACTTGTGAAGCAAGTACCGAGAGCGGCGACCTCTAATCCAGGTGTTGCAATTGTCACGTAACTTTTGTATCGAACCCTTAACCCATATCATAAATTACTCTTTTGAAATCAGGATTTTTCCAGAACAATGGAAGATTTCATTAAGTAAACCATCGAGCGATGAAGTAAACCTATTCCTAAAAACCCTTAATTATCTCTTGTTCTGATTTTAGGAACATAAACCGGCTATGTGTTTCCTCCAAAATTTCAAATACAGCCCTTCACTGCCGGTTAATAGAATTTCTTAATGAAAACAATATTTTGCCAGAAAGTCAATCTGGTTTTCGTAAGCAACATAATAGTACAATGACAGCTCTCTTGACAATCACTGACGATAGCCTTACTGTCCAAGATAATAAGGTAACACTACTCACATTGTTTGATATGTCTAAAGCCTTTGATTGTATCAACTTGGACTGTCTTATGGCCAAATTAAGGTATTATGGACTTTCAAGAGATTTAATTCACTGGTTTTAAATTTATCTATTTAATCGTAGTCAAATAGTCATTTTAGACCAAAATAATATTTCTCGACCAAAAAAATATGTCAAATCAGGTGTTCCTCAAGGTTCAGCCCGTGGGCCTACTTTGTTTCGTCTTTTTATTGCTGACCTCCAAAATCTACCTTTGAGTTCAAAGATTTATGTTTATGTCGACGACTTTCAAATGTAACCCTCATGAATATTGATAATGTAGTCGAAACAGTGGAACTTCTGAATCATGATCATGAAATAGTGCATAACTGGTCAAAAAACATGTCATTGTCATTGAATTCTGAAAATTTTCTATCTATTCATAGGAACTACCTTTCGCATAGAGAATTAAAGATCGAAATTTGCAGGTAAAACTTGGGAACTCAGAGCTACAAAATGCATCTTATGCAAAAAAACATACGTGTTGTATTTGTTGAAAATCTCTCATTTTATCAATATGTCGGTAAACTTTGTCAAACTGCTTATTTCAAATGAAAGCAGCTTTACCAATATCATAACTAGGCCTGAGCAAAAAATCGATATATCGATTTTTTTTTTAATCGATTTACCAATTCAAAAAAAAATTGAATCAGAATATCGATTCTGACATTTCGAATCAAATCAACTTATTGATCGAATTGGTATATCTTAATTAACATCTAATCTAAATAATTAGTGAAAGTCAACAGGATCATCCATTAAAAAATACATTACTCAGTGTAGTAAAACTTCTTCAACATACCCTTTACATAAACATAAACACCACAGAAATTAGACAATCCCCGAATTCAAAGCCGAAACAGCACGGGCAAAGGTTTCACTTATGAAAAAACGCGGACACGATCATTCCCACCGACATTGCCAACGCTAGTGGCGGGATTCCAACCCGTAGGACGATGGAGAGATTATCTAATCACACTTGCCCTCGCCTGCTCTAGCCAACTACTCCACCGAGCCGGTAATTTTTGTTTAAATATGGACACAACCATTCCCACCGATATTGCCAGTGCCGGTGGCGGAACATAGGAAGATATTTTTTTAAATCTGTGCCTCATGAAGATGTATAAATCCTGCCTATTATTTTTTATTCATTTTAAATAGCAGTAGCACTAATGGAACACTCTACCTTGGTTTTTACGAAAATTCCTGTGTTAAACTACCAAAAATGGTTACTATTATATTAAGTAGGTAATGAGTAGGGCAGGCATTCTTGGTACGAAATCATAGGCGTTGTATGTTGCATGTGGTAACACTGACAATGATAGCCGAGGTATTATCGCTATTTACTATTCAGTAAAGTAACAGTTTATAAGGAAGTAAATAAGCAACTACGATAAGTTATAATATTATGAAACACTTACCCCGACATGATTTTTTATTTTTATATTTATGTCGTTCACTATTTATCTGGCTGTGTAACTAACAAATGAATGAAGTACTGCAGTGCGAATGCACTGTGTTTCAACTCCACTACCCTAACCTTTTGACGACGATGAATGCGAATCAGAAATTAAATCATTATTATTATTGTTTATTTACGGAATATTAATAGATGTATACAGATATTAAAACTAGGGACAAGTAATATAAAACAGTTAAATAGTAAGGGAGCCAAATGTGCTCCTTGCGGAACACCTGATGTCACGTTTATACAAGACGACAGAACAGCATTAATTTTAACTAATTGTTTACGGTTAGATACATAGTCTTCAATCCATAATAACAATGTACCATATATTCCCATGGCACTTAATTTTTCAATTAAAAGTTTGTGATTAACCTTATTGAAAGCCTTTGTGAAATCGGTGTATATTGAATCAACCTAACCCCGATTTTAAAATCAAAGATCAATAAATTTGCGTTGGTAGAACATTTCTCAAAAAAAAAAAAAAAAAATGTTGCTCGTTTATTAAAATTTGTTTAAAATGAGGTGCTCATTTTAAACAAATTGGTTATGTATGGTTTGGCAGATGCAAATGGTCAAAATTTTTCAAAGTAAATTTTTAAATTAATAAGTGATATTATTTATTGTAAGTGTGCTAAAACAAAACTGGGATATAGACATTCACTCTGATATAATAAATTAGTAATAAGAGAATACAAAAACTCAAGAAATTAATGTTTTTACAAAACATAACCTCAAAATGGAATGTGATGTGTGTAAGGAAGTAAAAGATATATTTAAATGTGAAGGATGTAATGGATCAATATGTAAAGCATGTGGAAAACTAACATCATCTGAAATAAAAGTACTTCAACTAAGTAGTCGAGTATTGAGATTTTACTGCACAAAATGTAGAAAAAACGAGACATATTCATTGTTTCGTAAAATTATTGAAAGCAAAGAACAATTGGTAGAAAGCAAAGAAAGAATCATAGCAGATAAAGATGATATAGTAGCAGCCAAAGAAGAGGTAATTATATTACTGAAGAAAGAAATAGAAGAATTAAAAAGTACTAAGAAATATGGCCATGAAAACAACACAATTGGATACAATGAAATAGTAAAAAAATCAGCACCAAAAGTATTAGTGGTAAAACCAAAGAAAGCAACACAAGAAAGTTCTAAAACGAAGCAGATTATAGAAGAAAAAGTTAATCCAAGCTCATTAGGAGTTGGTGTGTCAAGAGTAAAGTATGTAAGGGATGGTGGTGTAGCAATAAGTTGCAGTAGACAAGAAGATGTTAAACATATGTCGGATAGTATTCAACAACAATTAGGAGATGAATATGAGGTAAACATTCCAGAAAAGAAGAAACCAAAAATTCGAATTATAAATATTGACAAAAGACTCTTAGCAGACCATGAAGAACTAATTGAAAAAATTGTTATACAAAATACTATTACCACTCCACCAACTCGATGTACAATAAAAATTCTGAATACATATGAAATAAAACAAAATAGAACTAATGCAATTTTGGAAGTAGATTCGATTACTTACAGTCAGATAAAAAAAAAGGATGTTTTATATATTGGTTGGCGTGCGTATAAATATGTAGACCATATAAATGTAGTACAATGCTATAAGTGTTGGAAATTTGGCCACATGGTAAAAAATTGTAAAAGTGAAAAAAACATATGTCCAAAATGTTCTGGCAATCACAGATCTAACGAGTGTAGATCTAAAGAAGAAATATGCATAAACTGCAAATATGCTTTAGAAACATTAAAAATACCAAATATTGATGTCCATCATACAGCTTTCAATAGAAAATGTGAGGCTTATAAAAGGATATATGAACAATTGCAACAGAAAATAAATTATTCAGATGGTAATGAAATACAACAATAGCAACTAGAAAAAATAATAATGTATCTAAATATACAGGGTCTACCACAAAATAAAACTGAATTAGAATGGATTATTTGTCAATGGAAACCTATTGTAATATGCATTTCTGAAACACATGTGACAGAAGAATTTCATAATAATGAAGTAGATATAAAGGGATATAATACAATCATAACATATTCAACAAGCCAACATACTGGAGGAACAATAATTTATGTAAAAAAAGAGTATAAATATAAAGAAATTTTAAATGAAACTATTTATATGAATATGTGGTTATCCGGAATCGAACTAAATATAAAAAATTGTAAATATAATATTCTCAACGTATATCATTCACCGAGTTCTAGTGATGCAAATTTTTTAGGAAGATTAGAAGAAATACTTGAGGAATATTCGACAAAAACTGATATTCTTATTTTAGTAGGAGACTTTAACATCAACATAGCAAAAAATACATATTATTCCAATAGACTAAATAATATAATTAGAAATAATGGTTTATATCAAAAAATAGATAAATTTACTAGAATAACAAAAGAGTCAGCAACAATTATTGACTTGATGATTACCAATGAGAAAGAAATACCATTTCAAATTCATCTGACACCCAAAATAACAGACCATTGTATTTTAACAATATATCTAAAGAATAACAACAAACAGGAATCTTTTACAAAAAAATACAGAAATTTCAAACAATTCAACGAATTAAACTTTCAATTAGATTTGATGGAAACTGAATGGTTATCAGATTGTACAAATACTAATTATTTAGCGGAACATCTTGCTAAGACACTAATTACAGTATTAGATAAGCATGCACCAATAGAACAAAAAATCGTCAAAAGCAGTTGGGCCAATAAGATGTGGTGGACACCAACAATAGGTCAAGAATTAACAGAAAGAGACAAAATGTACAGAAGAGCGGTCATTACACAACAAGACATTGATTGGCAGAATTACAAAATTAAAAAAAATTCAGTGGTACAACTAATAAGACGCCAGAAAGAGGTATTCTATCAGGAAAAAATCGATGAAGTCAAAGACAACCCAGTGGAAATGTGGAAGACTCTAAAACAACTAGTCAATAGTAATAAAAAAGATAACAAAAAGAAGGCATTACATTTAATAATGAACTGGAAAAGAATGAAGAAGCTATAGCAAATAAATTTAATATATATTTTTTAAAAAGTTTAGAAGAACTGGTAACTAATGCGAACCAAAACCAAATGGACGAGATTTTAAACAATATGATTAAATGTGATGTTAAATTAGATAATTTTAAACAATTAGAATTTTGTGAATTAAGGAAAATAGTTAAAGAAATGAAAAAGAAGAACAGCAGTGTGGACGGCATAACAACAAATATTTTACAATCTGCATTTGAAGTAATAGGAGAAAGATTTCTACAGCTGATAAATACTAGTTTAGAAAATGGATGTTTTCCCAGAACATGGAAGACATCTACAATTATACCACTGGAGAAGAAAATAAATACTATTAAATGCGAAGAACATAGACCGATAAATATGGTACCAACATACGAAAAACTAATGGAAATTATAGTGAATGATCAAATTATAAAATACATTGAAGATAACAAATTATTAACTAAATATCAAGCAGGATTCAGAAAACAAAATTCATGTGAGAGTGCACTACAAACTGTGTTAGCCAAGTGGAAAAATGCTTTAAATGAGAAAAAGGTTATAGGTGTTGTATTTTTGGACTTTCGTAGAGCATTTGAAACTATAAATAGAGATTTACTACTGTTAAAATTAAAATACTATGGTTTAGGATCTACGATAATTAAGTGGTTCAGTGAATACTTATCAAATCGAACTCAAGTGACAAAATATAACAATAATATATCTACCTCAAAACAGAATATATTCGGAGTGCCACAAGGGACAGTATTGGGACCTAATTTGTTTATATTATACATAAATGACATAGTGCAATGTGTACAAAAGTGCAATATCCAACTTTTCGCAGATGATACCTTGTTATATTTCATAGGTGATAATATAGATGAAATTATAAACACTTTGAATGATGAACTTAAGACTCTACAAACATGGTTAAAACTAAATAGCATGTATGTCAATACAGAAAAAACAAAATTTATGTTAATTAAAAGTAAATATAACATGATTGATACAAACAGTCATATGGGAATATATATAAATGATGAATCGATACAACAAGTTGTAGAATGTAAATATTTAGGTATACTTATTGATGATAATTTATCATTCTCTAATCATGCTTCATACATCACCAGCAAAATTGCCAAAAAAGTAAACTTGATAGGTAGATTAAGGCATGTCAGTACATGGACTAAACTGTTAATATATAAAACAATTGTTTTACCACACTTGAACTTTTGTGCTACCATTTTATATCTATTGAATAACACACAGATACATGATATACAAAAAAAACAGAACCAGGCACTAAGAAGCATTTTAAATTGCGATAGATATACAAGTATTAAATACATGTTGGAACGGACGGAACTATTAAGTGTCAGACAAACTATTTTTACTAACACGATGATCGTTATATATAAAATAAAACATGGGTTATGGCCACACCATCTACTTGAAGATTTAACTTTCGTTCAAGACATCCATAATTACGAAACAAGATCGAGAGGAAATTTTTATGTTGACACTGTTAATACGTCGTATAGCCAAAATAATTTATTTCACAAAGGTCTAATTGAATATAATGAGTTACCAGAAGAGGTAAAAAATAGTGAATCGCTTTTATCCTTTAAAAAGAAATGTAGAAATTATTCTATTGAGCATATTGATATATAGACAATTATTTTTTGTTTTTTTTTTCTTTTACTCTTTTGTATTTTATAGTTTAATGTAAATATTGGTCTCGATATTGGTCTACATATGTTTATTTTGAGATAAGTAGGTGTAAATTTAAAAAAAAATGTCAAATTTAGCTATAAGCTATTAATAAAGATATTTATTATTTATTTATTTCATTGTGACTATAGAGACTCCAGAATTTTTGAAATAAGTGATAACTTTGATATGCCTCGATAATTTACAACAATTTATCTGTCACCACTTTTATAAATGGTTGTGCATTGTGCATAATGGTCTGACACATGATTTTATGATATCTAATATGATATTTATTATTTGTAACTACAAAAGGACAGTATACATTATAAATGATATTTTACAACACTGCCCTGGGATATTCACAATTATAAAATGAAATATATAGGCTAAAACATGCGATACAACTATGGTTTATAAAACATTAAAATTCTAAAAATGTATACAATTAGTCGATTTTTTTTTAAATAATATATATATATATATATATATATATATATATATATATATATATATATATATATATATATATACATATATATATATATATACATATACATATATATATATATATACATACATATATATATATATATATATATATATATATATATATATACATACATATATATATATATATATATATATATATATATATATATATATATATATATATATATATATATATATATATATATATATATATATATATATATATATATATATATATATATATATATATATATATATATATATATATATATATATATATATATATATATATATATATATATATATATATATATATATATATATATATATATATATATATATATATATATATATATATATATATATATATAAAGTAAACGAGTCACTTTTTTTAACATCAGTCACTGAATCTAATGTCACAGATTAGATGCAATAGATAAATTAAAATCCTCTTGTTCTTGTGGATCCGATGAAATACCCAATAATCTATTAAAATAGTGTAAACATCTTGTAGCAGTTTCTGTGGCATATTTAATTAATATTCCTATTAAAACTGGAACTTTTCCAACAATGTTAAACACGCCATTGTTAAACCATCAAAAATGGCGACCATAATGATATATCAAATTATCGACCAATTAGTCTCCTCTCAACTATTTCTAAAATATTTTAATTAATGTATAATAAATGAAACATTTTTTTTATGAAAAAAATAAAATAATTACTAAAACAACATGGTATTACTAAAGATAGGGGTCTAGACACAGCACTTTTCTCAATTATTAAAGAAATAACCCAAGCGGTAAGTCTGAAGCAATAGGGTTGTTCATAAAACATTTGATTGTATCAATTACACTATTTTATTGGAAAAATTATACACATATTAGTAATTAACACCTATAAGTCGTTCACGTCATATCTGCAGGGACAAAGCCAAAAAGTGTCTATAATTTCGAATGGCAATTCTGTTGTTTTAGATAAATCTGAAATCACTCTTGGTATCCCTCAAGGATTCATTCTAAATCCACTACTGTTCATTTTATATACCAATGACCACCTTTACACAGCTATTTCTAAAATTCCCCCATCTTGTCATGTCATACGCTGACGACATCAATGTATTAATAAAGTCAAAAAAGTTAATAAACGCAGAAGAGGAAGTAGAATTGGTATACAGGATGTTCGTTTTCCAACCTACCCCTTAGACGTATCTCCAGACTGAATTGGAATATCAGTAATTACTATCAGCTTTGAGAATAACCGCAATAAAGGGAGACACTGCAAAAGCAATAAATTTAAAAAGAATTGTAACTCAAAAACAGTTGAGAATCAAGGTAGAGTTGTATTATCAAACTTACTTTTAATTTTGATGAAGAGTCCAAAAATGTAAGAAAATGAGGGGGGGTGGGTTCTATTTAAAATAACAAAGTTGATGTTAACTTTCGGTATAACCGGAAGTGATAAAAGTTCGAAAATATTTTAGAATAGGTCTTTTTCGAGAACCCATTCGACCAAAATTTCAAAACGATATTCCCATTCAATCCGGAGAAAAACTGTGTGTATGGTGTTTAGATCCTCTTGATCTAACCTAGAATAGAAGATGGATTCGTTAATAACAACCTATTTAATATTTCTCAATCTACGAAATTGTTAGGTCTTCATATTGGTGTCAGTCTTGAGTGGTCTGTGCATGTCGAAAATTTATCAAAAAAGTCAACGTTTGCGTGTTTTGCTTTACGCTCTTTTTGTAAACAATGTAACAAACAAATTCTCCAAACTTTATATTTTTCTAGTTACCACTCGCATCTAAAATAAAGGTATCATGCACTGGGATCTGTATAAAGACTTCAATCGAATCTTTATTCTATAAAAATATACAGTTCTTACTATCTGTAATTTAAAATATGCTGAAAGCTGCAGGCAAGCTTTCAAAAACCTCAAGGTACTCACTGCAACAGATGTTTACATTTTTGAGGTGTTGTTTTGTACATCGAAATATATCTTGTTTTGAAATTAATAGACTGAAACATAATTACAGCACAAGGCATAAGAACCTATTTGCTCCGGATAAACATTCCACAATACTTCAAAAAAAGTGAATTATATTTTGGCTGCCACTTGTATAATAATCTACCTCTAGATATAAAAGAAACAAGAATTATGGTCTCCTTTAAAAACAGATTAAAAAATTATATTTTATGTATTAACCGAGGGGTTGGGCACTGTCGGCAATACGTGTACAAATATCGGGCAGTAGTAGGCAGTACGTAGGCAGTAGAACGGCAGTCTCGGTAGTACGATGGCAGTTTTGGAAGTAAGACAGCAGTCTAGGCAGTTCGACAGCAGTCTCGGCAGTAATTCGGCAGTACGTCGGCAGTCTTGACAGTATGTCGACAGTCTTTCTGCAGTCTCAGCAGTTTTGAGCAGTCTGTTGATAGTATTAGACGGTCTCCGTTTCGCATAGCGTGTGTTGTGTGTTGTAAGTACTTAATATACCTAGTGTGTGAAGTGAAAATTACGTGCTTGTGTTCTATAACGTGGATATTAGCTATAGTAGAGATAATTTAAATAAAAGGTAAGTTTCATCAACGATATTAGGAATTAAAAAATTTTCGTGAAAAATACATTCATTTTATTTATTTTGACCACACATATATAGGTACATAAAAATATTTCAAATAAACCTGACATTTCTCAGAAGTATATTGGCATCTTAATATAATAATAATTATAAAAAATGCATAATTATATACGTGTCTTGACGTTACAATGTGAAATAGCCTCGGAAATAGCCTAAATATATCTTGTTCTATTTTTTCGCATTTTATTCCTATCGTACCCTCGTGTAAGTTTATTTCATACTTTTTTTGTAACATAAAAACTAGTTGCCGACAAAAAAAATCGGCGGTTTCCTTTGTCGGCAATTGTAATAATTAATTTTTTTTTTTAACTTTTTTCAAGTTAAGGAAAGTGCTCTGATGCACTAATACAAAAACGTGTGTAACCGACAGTCTAAAGCTGTTAATAAAAAATTTACGTGTACTGAAAGAATGAAAAAAAAAATTCAATAACTCCAAAACGTCCGGTTTTCTCGAAATTTTCTATATCATCAAAATTATTCATAAATTCTAGCTACAGCTATTTAAAACCTCCTTTGGTATCGATCATCCTCAATTTACAAAAATTAAATATCATTATTATTTTTCGAGATAATGGCCCGGGGACTTTTAACTGAAACACCCAGTATAATCTTATTTTTTATTTTACAGATGGAATATAACTTGGAAAAACCTGTAGTTGTGCAGGATTGTGTACATATAGCTACGAAGCTGAAAACCAGGCTTTTGAAAGAAAATATAATTCTACCTATGGGAAACCAGTCTGTTTCAAAAGATCATATTGAGTTTTTGATAGACAATTATTCTAAGGACAAGCACCTTCTTTGTAAATCTTACCTAGAAAGTATGTTCTGTATTTTTCGTACTTATCAATTTTATACCGAATATCTTTTGTAGGTAAAGATAAAATAAACTTTGAGGCCATTGACAAGTTGACTGCCCCATACGTCACAGATTTATTGAAAGATATACCTGATGCTAAAGCTACGAGGCAGTTTTTGATTTTAACAAGAAATATTATAGATGCATTTTTGAAAAAAGAATTAAATATTCTGGACCGTGTTTATAACATGTGGTACTCCACATTATTTATAAGAGGTTGGAGGTACTTGGTACGCCAGATGGGCTTCAGTATCCAAAACAATTGCATTACTCTGAACACATACACCTGCATTGAAATTAATGCACACGCACTAATACTCCTGATCGAAAATGCAGAAATAATGATTGTGCAGAAGCATTTGTGCCTTGGTTATATAGCAGCCAGCCGTGTGAGAAAATATTTCGTCAGACCAGATCAATGACAAGTACTTATTCGACGGTAGTCAATTCTGAACTAATAGACATTCTACCGTCGTCTAAACAGAATTCAGGCTATTAATGAAATTAGCAGCGATATAAGTAAGTCCGACAGTAAGTCAATATAATTTTCAACAATTTTTACTATTAATCCTCGTATTAATCTTTTTATAGGTGACAAGTTCTGCTTCCCTAGAGAACAGCACAAACGTTTGTGTGAGCGCAGAAGTAAACTTATCATTGAAACCTTTACCAATACTTTTCCGTCATCTGCTGACATAATAAAAATGTTAGAATGTGCTAGAAATAATGCCATACAAGATTTGTCAACATTAGGAATTTCTTTCGAACAGGGCTCTGACGGTGACTATAACAATTTGAATGAGCAATTGGTAAATAAACGCGCACAGGAAGTTCTAGAAAATATCTTAATATCAGTATCAAAAGATAAAGAAGACGAAGAGGTAGATGAGAATGAGAATGAAGAGGAATGCTTGGAAGAAAATATCGTATATGGGGAAGTTGAGCTATCAGATTCTGAAAATAATGAAACGAACACAGACGAAGAATCAATGCTCTTTTCTAAATTTGACAATTTGTCTTTTAAAGATTACACAATTAGTGATTTAAAACGCCAGGAAAAATTAACCACAGTAAGCTTCATAGTGAATCCTCTAACAGCCCATTCCTTAAAGTGACATTGAATAATAATAAACAGGTAACGGTAAGATAATCGTCACTATGCTGGTTTTTTAGTGAAAGAGGAGGCCAACTGTCGACTGACAGATTGTTAAGGGTGAAGGGAAGGAAACCGAAGAATATTATAGTGTATATTATGACGACAGCTGGTACATTGGAAAAGTTGTATCAATCATCGACCAAAGAAGATCTAAAATTAAGTTTCTCGAATCACGTTTAGACAATTTCATATGGCCCAAGATTGACGATGTTCAAATTGTGGATAATCAATTTATCACATATGGCCCAGTCAAATTATTGGGAAATGATTCAAACGATTCATTCCAAATTTCAAGGCATGATAGATTGGAAATAAATTCAAAATATAAGGAATTGAAGGATTTATAAGTTAATAATTGAATAAGTAGTAGTAGTATTAATTAGTTACTAATTAAGTTGGTTAAATTTTCACAATTTGTATATTCCCCTTGAAATTTCTTAAGTAAAAATTTAGATAGAAATCAAATATACTTTCATTTCTCTTCAATAATAAATGTGAAAAGTAAGCAATAAACGTCGAATAGCTACTATATAGTAGTCCCAGTTGATAGTGATTAGACTGGCCTCAATATTGCCTAATTATAATAGTCTAGCAATCCTTGGGTAGTATTGGAAGTACGAAAGCAGTATAGATAGTATTTGGACAGTACCTGCAGTATTTGTAGTATTTGAGCAGTATTGTCAGTACGTATGCAGGTTAGGTAATAAAACGCAGTATCCGCAGTACGTGGATATTTTTAGGCAGTATTGGCAGTTCGGCAATACGTGTACAGCATTTGGGCCAGTGCCCAACCCCTCGGTATTAACCCTTACACAGTTGACAAATATCAGCTTGCTCAAGTTTAGGAATGAATCTGTTTTTATTTTATTTTATTTATATGTGCTTATATCATATATATTTTAAATATATTATTCTGCTTAATTTTTTTAAGTTTTTAAAATTTTATTCATCATCAATTGGCTGATTTTTTTTTTTTTTGGCGGATTATGTTCAGAATTTAGTGGCGTAATTTCTTAATCTTGACCATAGTGATGTTTCTTCTACTTGAATCTTTCTCTGAGCTGGATTCCTGCAGTTAGGATATAAAGGATATCCATATTCCAGTGGAGGCCTATATATTGTTTTGTAAATTTAAGAAGTGGAGATATTTATGCCTGTAATCTTAAAAGTTAGCAATCTAATATGCTTGGCTCTTGTTATGGTTTTCGTTTCACCATTTTGGTATGGTAATAAAATTTAGTTTATTACCTAAATGTACTTCTAGATATTACACGGTTTTTATAGGTTGAATCTTTGTTTATTGATAATTGCAATGTATGGAAAGGTAATTGATGAAACATGGTTGAATATAATGGACAGAACTGCAGCTATCTAAGCCTCTATTATTCGTCTAATAAAGAAACGTGGCGTCGATACACTGCATAATAGGAACTGGCGCTCGAGACCGACCGAATTTAAATACCACTGCATCCGAGAGTGTCAATGACAATTCCCGCCTTTTGCATAGAGCTCATAATGCAACATAGAATAAATCCAAGATGGTAAATGCCTCTTTTTATTATCTTGAACATATTCTGTATTGTAACTATTTATCTGAACCAGAAAAAAATTTATGATTATTGCAAGCTAGTAATACATGTCAAATAATGTTGATGGCTAAATAAAAATAAAATAAAAAATGTGACAGTTTGGCTGAAATAATCAGAGAGAGTATATTTAACACACATGGTGTGTCTGTTGTATTTAAATCTGCAGCCGTATCATGCACAAGGTTTCTTTGTACTAATTGTGCTGTGATTAAAAAAAAAAATCAAAATAAAACAACTTACTAGTTCTGGAATATGGCTTTGTAACATGTTCAATAAGAATATATTTTCCTTGGTTTCATTTAAACATGTAAAACATCCTCCCTTTGGTACGTTCGTACAAAACCAACACATCTTCTGGTCTACAGAAAAATCAGTTAATTCTGTATTCTCACTTTCCATCAAATAATTCTCTTTCAGATTGAGGCTATCATTTTCATTAGACCTGGTAGTGGATATCCTGCTCCCTCTGCCAATACACATCAATTTAAAATCTATGGATCTCTGAAGTTTAGTTGCACAATCATTACACATCAATGGTTCTTTATTTATATCTAAATTCTGAAACATAATTGATTTTATTTTTTAAATGAATGACCAGACCAATTATTATTATTTGATTAATACAAATAGGTGTATACCAGGTGTCCGCAAAATATGTATAGTTCTGCCGTTTTTTTTTTCTAATTTGGAGGAAATATATGTAAGTAACACAAACAAAAAAACAATTTTAATATATATATATATATATATATATATATATATATATATATATATATATATATATATATATATATATATATATATATATATATATATATATATATATATATATATATATATATATATATATATATATATATATATATATATATATATATATATATATATATATATATATATATATATATTATATATATATATATATATATATATATATATATATAATATATATATATATATATATATATATATATATTGTATATATATACATATACATATATACAGAGTGAGCCAAGATGATTCTACAGGGCTAACTTATGTTATCTTTATCTACACTCACGAGAAGAGTTTAAGGATGTTTTTATGAATACACTTTTCTTTATTGATTTAGAAAAAAATGTCTTGTGACGGCCCAACCACCCCTCGTATCATTTAGTTTATTTTATCCTGGTTACGGCACCAGTGTAACAACCCAAATCCCCCCTCTTATATTTCATATTTAATTAATTCCCTTTTTACTAAGTCCCACCTGTCGTAAGCGACAGGTAATACTTAAGTAATTAATTGGCCTTTTTTCGTGATCGTCTAGTTTTTTTTTAGTGGTAGGACCCAAATTTGTTGTGTAACCTCACAGGTACGTTTATAAAGTTTGGTATTACTTTGTTTCATTTATGAGATTTAATTTGCTTTAATGTGTTTACATAATTTTTACCAATTAATATGACCACTAATTTGCACTGCACTGATATATGTTTGAAAGAGTGACTAGCACCAATAAGATTTGGCTTTAGGTTTATGAATACTGATTTACTAAGAATTCACTTTTGTACCTGAAAGTAGAAATAAGTCAAGGAAACTCAAATAACGTTTTCACACCTTTTATTTCTATGCTTAGACAACTGTCTCTAAGAAATACATGGATATTTGGCTAGTTGAACCTGCAATACATGCTCGGAAACTTCCGCTTCAGTAGTTTAAATGACATATGTAGAACTCTACATATGGGTGCAAGAAAACTTCCCTTGTATGTGGCACCAGAGTGTCCCCTGTCACATGAGCAGGGCAGAGACCGACAACCATGCTTTGTTATTTAATTCGCGGGCTCGTGCTACCATAAAACAGAACCATAAATACAACTGACGCTGGCCAACGAAGATTCAATGCATATGCGGGACTCCGACATATGACGAGCAACTGCCCGTATTGTTTTGCGTGTGTCGAATGCATGCCACCAATCAAGGTTTAAACCAACATGAAACGAACTACCCCGTAGATTTGTTAAAGGGTTTGGCAGGCGTCGCTTGTATTTCGGCACGCTTATGGGAGCGATAGCCATAAAGCATTAGGCGGTATACACTGGTCCCGGACCATCTGTCGAGAGACAAGGTCCGTGGTCAGACCACTCAGCGGGTGGGCTGAATTGCATGTTTTTGTTGTCGGCGCCTAACCGCACACATCTGAGAGTTACACTCTGATCCACATACGGATAGTGAAATTTGATAAAGTTACAAATATTGCAGATTCAACTGGAAACTAATTATTTTGTACATTATCTTATTTTAACCTAACTTGATTTGGAAGGATGAATGAAAGTTCCAACTACTATTACTGGTCCTATCGGAATTAATATCGACTGTACTAATTATTAATAAACATGTAATGAACAGTGCATTATAACAGAAAAACCCTATCTGTAAATCATTTGGTACTACCGGTTAGATATTGTATAAAACCGCGAAACTCAATCACATAGAGTCGTACTATGATTAGCCTTGCCATTCCACTCCTAACAAAGAAATTGAATTAATTTGATAAATTTTAGTGAGCTCGAGTACGTAGAAATGGCAACGCAGTATAATAATTATTTAAATGCCGTCTTTACCAATTCTGGTATACACGGAGAGTTCCGCGGGGTCCACTCCCCCTCGATTCTTGAGTAACACCTGAGTTACTCGGCTCCATGTCGACAGCGGCGTCGGTGGATAGTGTACGCTAATGAAGCGCGGCTCCCAATGCTGGTGGCTAGTTATAACTCCGAGACAGGGCCACTCTCTTATTTCTCGACTCCGCAGAACAAAAGCATAGGCTTGGCACTGTCAGAGAGTTGACCTGGAGCACAACTATATTACAGAGTCGTACAATCTCTTCGTACCCGATTCCTTAGAACCAAAGCGTAACGCTTGGGGTTGCCAGAGATGTGGCACGACTCTGCCACGGAGAACTGGACAATCTCTTCGTTAACCGATTCCTTAGAACCAAATCGTATAGCTTGGGGCTGTCAGATATGTGACCTAGATCGTATGCCGCCTCGCGTATTTATATGATTTCCCGTGAGTGTTCGTTGTCCAAGCCTGTAAGTTAGACGGAGATAGCCAAACGCTAACTTGTGCTCTACCCACGAAATTAAACTCAAGATGCTTTAGGTGATAAGTGATATAATGACTATGTTTATAGCCTTTGTTTATGTTATCTCTTCTCGGCTGGAGAATGCTTTAAAATTTTGTACAGTTTTGTCAATGTTTTAAAATATTAAATGAATACTGGGTGTTCTTTTACCTAGCTGAATAATTTAGACTCTATAGTTTGAATGCATACGTTTTCTGCCAAAATTCTAAGAAAATGGTTTAACCTTTTTATGTAATAATTAATTTGGAATGCAATGATATAAATGCTTGGAAATAATTCAGTTTTATGTAAAAATTATTGGAAATTTATTCACGATGAAGCAGCCCAGGGCTGGGGTGCCCGGTCTTTTGTCAGAATATCCCTAGCCTTTTCTTGTGAGTGTATATTAGCAAAATAATAAATAAATGTAAAATTAACATTTCTTGTAGTTATGAAAAGTTTTATTCATATTTTCTCATGAAAAAAAATTGTTATATTAGTTGATTTTAGTATAGGAGTTATTGTTTGGCAAAAGCAAGAACTATTTATGAAGTAATTTTAAGAATGTAAAATGAAAATATAAATAAAATAGGAAATAGGATAAAAAGCGTACATTTTTGGTTTTGTCTTTAGATGAATGCTTCTGCATTTATTTTGAATAATTTAAAAATATTACAGGGTAAATTTTAAAATTTGTGTATGTTGTAGACCAATTACAAATTAGTCATTTTATAAAAAGTTTAGTTATTTTTTAAATGAAACTGGTACTTCGTCACAGTAGAATAAAATAACTCTAAAAGATGTAAAAATAAAAGGTACACTGGATTATTGTATTTTTTTTTTTATTTTCCTCGTGATCCTGATAGGTAATTAAGTAACTTTGTGCAAAATATAAAACATGAATTTGTTATTTACGCTAATCTTAATTATTGTTAAATTAAAAAAAATACTATGTAGGTATGCAAATCATATCTTTGCATTTTCTGAGGCATCTTCTGATGTGCTGTTGACGCAACTGCCCGCATTCGAGGTCCATAGAGCTCAGTGGATTTATGAATGTAGCTGAGATAGTCTACTGGTTATTGTTTATTGTAACTACATTAATATTATTAATATAAAGTATGTGTTTATATATAATTATTTATTTGTGGCTCTTATATTTTGGCTTCATATCCAAAATTTGAGAAAATATCATACAACGAAATTGAAATAGAAATTAGTAGATTGTAATCTTAACCCTCTCATTTTAGTGGTAATATAAATTTTAGTGCAATTAAAGTAGCCCATAACCATTATCATATTTACTTTGTGTAGGTTGGTCGAAATAGCTTTAATAAAGCTATATTTAAGGCATCACATGAAATATGAAACAAAATTGATTTTATCATAACACATAAAAGAAACTATAACAATCATATGAGCACTTCTATAAATACTAAAAAGCATTTATTTACATATATCGGCTTATATCTGAATCCAGACTTAGAAACATTAATGTCGCTCACAAAAAAATGAGTCTTTACCACTGTTTGCAACCCCGATTACTTGAATTCTTCATTAGCGCATATTTATGTATAAACACAATATATTCTTAATGTAGTAGAAGGGCAGTCATATAATAATGAGCGAACTTTTCACTGAAGTTCATTTCTTAATAAATAAAATTTAAAAAAATGTCGTTAGATCATTCAGCTTTTATGAAAATATAAATTGGAAACAATATACAGCTGCATAGATAAATACTATAATTGTCATAACATTACCAGTTTTATAAGAAGCTTATTCATCATTTCTCTTGCAACTTCCTCTGTTAATTTAAAACAATTTTCATCTACTGTTTTAAGACAAAGTCTACATATTTTTACGTTCATGCTGAATTAAATATTATAAGAAATAATTTACACATATAAAAATCACATGGTAACCACAATAATTTTGACACTTCTCGCAGTTCCTGCTTTCATCTTCTTCTCAAAATGACGCAGCTATATTTTAGACCAACTGCGTCTGATGGTCACGACCACAGAACAGCACGACACACTTAAGTTTGGAGTACAAAGGCTCATTTAGATAGAGATTAGTGTAGAAATTAGTGCAAAATTGATAGTGTAATTGTGGGTATTTTTAATTTACGTTTACGATGAAATAGTTAAGACTTTCATTCTGACGGTTTAAGGTTAGAAATACGTGATTATTGATTGATTGATTAAAGATGAATAGAATACAATGAATGAAAAAATTGTGATGGAAAATAGTATGATGTTTATTATACTTTCGGCAGCTATTTTGTGCGCAATGAAATTTAAAAATATAAAAAAAGATATATTGAAAACTTAGAAGATGGTAGGTGCAGTTGCAATTGCAGAAAATTCGAAATCTATTGAGGGTTAACGCGCTTGAATTCACCACGAGAGGCGCTAGTGTACGGAAAGGTCAATGTCACTGAACGTTAATGTTTACTATGGCTTTTTAACGTGAGTTTTTAGTAATTTTTATAAAAATTAGCTGAAAAACATTTAACACTGATGGCAGAAGGGGAAAGTAGTAAGGTCTTCTATTTCCCTTATTTTTGTTGGGACACTCTCTTGCCCAATATCCTTGCTGATGACTAAAGCTGGCCGAGGTCACCTGGCCGATAGAGCCGTCATATGACTCATATGTTTACATTATATCATATTTGAATAAGTCCAATAAATGGAAATAAATTTTAACAATAATGTTACATTTTATAAAAATTTGTATAAAACTCACCCTGTTAAGCAGATTTATGAAGTAGTTTGGTTGTCGTCATCACAGAGTGGGGAAGATCTATAGTATAACAGCATCAGGTATGTTTCTACAGCTGTCTCCGTCAGCGATGTTCGCTTTGGTGAAAAAATTTTTGTATTTTGAAAATGACCGTTCGACATCTACGGATGTAATACAGGCATAAGTAAAACAATCTGTGACCTCACTTAACGAAGTTGTAGATGCACCATCACAAAATTGTCTTAATTTGCTAAAATCAGGATCTTTCTGTAATACACACTCGAATTTTTCACTAACGCGATTATTTTTTGCGTCATTTATGTTAGCAATACATCCCTCCACCCTTCAGGGGCCTCCTGTACTCTCGATTATATCAACCAGCTGTTGGGCGCTCGCGCTACTCCGAGGATGACCGAGCCCTAGATGCGAGCTAACTAAAATCAGGCATTCGATACTTTACCTCTGTGAATGAACTTACTCATGACAAATAGAGATTTGCCACAGTGAATTCTTTTGTTTTATTTGGGGTAAAAACCCCTAACGCTTACATCAGAAGTGGGATGCTATCCAATGTGCCCGAGAAAAAAGAAAACAGTTTTATAGTGACGAACTTTAGTTAATATGGAGAAAGACGTTTCTGATATGGAAAATATCGGACGCGATAGTGACAGTAGTGAACACGAGCAGGAGCCGAAAGTTCCGTTACCAAGACGTACAAAACGGCAGTGGCAGGACACTTTAATAGCCTTAGTAGCTACCCAACAACAACAATTGGCAGAATTAACGCGCAATACAAAGATGGCCGCTGAGCCAACGCCCGTGTTGAACATAGTGGGTGAACCTATCGCGCAGGCCTCAACGTCACCATCTACGTATTTCCGCTTAGCAGAATTTGACCCTGATACCAGCACGTACTCCATAGAAGAATGGCTGGATGACGCCACAAAGCTAAAAGAGGAACTAAGAATTAGCGACATTTTGATGATCGTAAAAGCTGGCGAAGCGCAGAAAAATAGAGCACACCGTTATTACTGTGACTGGCGACAAGATGGCGGCAGAACAGCAGACTTAGTCTGACGACCTTAGTGTCAAAAATATAGAAGAGCAGGGCGAACATGAGACATTGTCTAGTTAAGCTCCTAAACGAATAAAAGTGCAGTGGCTCGAAACGTTACTATTCTGAATGGCGATGCAGTAAGTGCAGTTAGCATTGTTATCTCACCAATTCAATATGGCACCCGAGCTAACGCCTCGTAGTGGAGCTTCATCCGTAGCAGATAATGTGACTGCGCAAGCGTCAACATCAGCAGCTACATCATTCCAATTGGCAGACTTTAATCCGGATACCAAGCTACGTGATAGAGGAATGGTTTGACGTAGCCACAAAACTCAAGGATGAACGTCGTGTGGGCGATGTGCTGATGATAGCGAAAGCTGGGGAAGCATTGAAAGGCAGAGCCCATCTTTGTTATTGTGACATCACAGGCTTTACGATTAATCGAGGTCGAGGTCGTCAATACACCCAAAAATAAGAGCTCCAAAGGTTCATAACAAACAATAAAAATGAATGTGCACTCATTACAAAAAGATAGGAAACATGGAGTAAAATTGTTGGTATAAGCAATGTTTATAGTTTATAGACACTGGTATAAGCATGGTGAAACGAAAACAATTTAAAGCAATGAGTTTCACATATTCTATTGACAATGGTGTTGACATATCAATGCTGAGTGAATCAGCTGTTGTTCGGCTCAATGCAGTAATCAAGAAAGAAATGTGGATTATGTCAGAGTTTGGAGCGAAAATAGTTTACTGTATCGGCACGTGCGAAGTGTGTTACCGACTACAACAATGGATATTTTATTTACAATCATACTCGATGATGCAGTTCCTGGAAACTTAGGTGTAATTATTGGCTGGGATGTTATTTGCCGACGTCATGTACGAGTGGAAAAAGGCACTAACGGTTTGGAACTTCACCATGACCTACTCAACATACGTAAAGTGCTAACATGGACAACCTTCAATAGTTTAACAAAATATAAACATGTCAGGAGCAGACGAGCCGACGATGTTGAAATTAAAGGAACCACTCATACTCATAAATTATAGTGAAAACAACATTAACGTTAAGTTTGAGGCAAATCTAAGATTACCAGCAACTCAGCAGTTTTTGGCAGACGCAGCGACGACTGGGCTGACCCTGACGAGGCCGTTGTCAAGCACAAATACAGACAGCATTATATCATTGAAAATAGCGAGCTAAGCAATTTCATGTTTCATTACACAGCGAATTATTTTCAGGTGGATTTTTTAGTTGCTATAGAGGGTCCAAAATTAGCGAGTGAAGGAAAATTATAACAGAAATATAATGGACCATAATACACCATTCTAAAAATCCTTCCAAACGAACACTGTCTCGTGTGTAAGAAAGGTAGGCGTAGCACGGTGGCAGCACACGAACAGCTGTGTTTTGGCCCACAAATGCAAAATAAACAAATCAGAAGTTGTCGTGTAAGTACTATAATAATAAGCTTGATACTAATTATCATTGAATGCCTGTATACCAGTGATCGATCTGATTCGTACTATGGGTATGAAAGTGTCTCTAATTAAATCTTTGCATTTTAAATTGTCCGATGATCAGTTTGTTATTAGAGCTTGTAATTGGTGACATAGAGGACGTTCAGGTAAAAAATTGCTGCTTTTAAAAGTAATGTAAGTTTTATTGCTGATTTATTGGTTTTGCTGAATAACTTTGAAATATCCAAATCTGAATCTAGCAACAGTTTTTAAACGGGTTTGTTCATTTCAAGGAGGAAAAATGCGAAACTATGTTTTGCCTATCGTAAACCAGGGCATATAAGTCGAAATTGTGAAATAAAAAAAAATTTGGAATTTGAAAAATTAAGACGATAAATTTTAAATTTGAAAATCACTTGTGGTTTTGCAACAAAATCTGCCATGATTTAAAAAAATATAATAAATAAATAAATGGAATGAGTAATAAATGTTCACGAAAGTTTATTATTTTTCTCTAGAACGGAACAATGATTTTGTACTAATTTTAGAATTCAGAATATAATTGTTTGATAGACACTGGTACCGAGTGAAGTTGACTTTCCAGGAAAATTGCAAAAAAAAAAAAATTAAAATTGTATTATCATGGCAGTCCCACAATTAAATGAAAGACTAGCAGTGATCCTGCACAAAAATTAAATTAAATTACAATATGTCATTGTGGTAATTCCACAATTAAATGGAAAAGCAAAAACCGGTTGAAGAACATACTGTGGCAATCCACAATATGCAAAAGAAAGATGTGGCAAATCCACATTGTATGACAACAAAAACGTATTATTAAGCCTTGCCTGATAATGTTTGTGTTTTCAATTTTGTTACAGGTTTCTCTCTTGGTGGGAGGAAGAAAAAAAAGGAGGCAACCCCACTATGCTTAAAAGAGTTGGCAAAACCACTTAGTATAAAATAAAAAAAAAATGAAAATGAAAGGATAGTGGCAATCCTGCTATGCCTAAAAGAGGTAGCAATACCACCTAGTGTAAAAGGAGAGGATCATTATTAAAATAACTAAATGTGATAATAAGAGTTCTGTCTTGTTTCTGTTTCTTTGTTTCCAGAAAGATACAAGAGTTGAGGACGCGAGGGCGCTCCGATTGTAGAATGACCGTGTTAGCGGAGTCTCCTTTTGGCTCATAATGGCCAAGGCCATGACGTATTCGCTACAGGACAGCCGAGTTAGGTGGTTCTCAAGTAGAGCATGCGCGAGAGCAGAGCGACAGTCAGCAGAAGTATGTCGATAGCCGAGAACCTGACGATAGTAAAGTGTAATTAAGATAAATAAACCAAGTGTGGTTAAAAAAAAAATAAAAAAAATAAATAAAAAAAAAAAAATGGTGTTAAGGTAAAGTAGAAACTCTGGGAGTACCATGTGAAAAAAAAAGGCAAACAAAACGGGAGCACTGTTTAACAATTTGTGACAAAAAGCAGACAAAACGGGAGTACCCTTTAACAATTTACATTAGAATTTAAATACGGGAGTACCGTATATCCTCTAGGGATCAACAATTGAAAATACGCGGGAGTACCGCTAAGGTTAATACAAAGAAAACGGGAGTACCGTTTAACAATTTACATCAAAATAAAATACGGGAGTACCGTACATCTGATTCACATCCTCTACGGATCAGCAATTGAAAAGATGCGGGAGTCCCGCGTAGGTTAATATTGTGGTAGTCCCACAAAAATAAATAATGACCACCGCAAGGTTAATATTAATCACTGCAGATCAAGGTTAATATTAGAACACAAAGTAATATTGTGGTAGTCCCACAATAAAGAATAATTGTTATGTCAGATGAAATATGAGTTCTGTTATGATTTTCAGCCTTACATAAACAAAAGATTTGAAATTAAATTACATTAGGAAATATGAGTATTATGTTGTCACATAAAGATCTCTAGAAAGTATGTTACATGATTATTTGCATTAACGCTGGTGCTACGCATTTATTAAGTGTATTATAAAATAAATGTGCTACACTACGGCAGCCAGTTCTTTGTTTTGATTATTATTCCAGATGGAACTTTAATCCCGGTGCGAGGCCGCCCCGCTGCAGGATGGCCGTGTTAGCAATACATCCCTCCACCCTTCAGGGGCCTCCTGTACTCTCGATTATATCAACCAGCTGTTGGGCGCTCGCGCTTACTCCGAGGATGACCGAGCCCTAGATGCGCGCTAATTAAAATCAGGCATTCGATACTTTACCTCTGTGAATGAACTTACTCATGACAAATAGAGATTTGCCACAGTGAATTCTTCTGTTTTATTTGGGGTAAAAACCCCTAACGCTTACATTTATAGCCTGTAGCTGTGTATTTACGTCGTCCACTATTTGCAGCGATTCCACTAACGACAACGAAATTTTTCTATTGCGTCGTGTAGTCCTCTATAATTGTTATTAATAGTTTTTAAATCTGTTTCAAGGGAAACGTCTTGAAAGCTTGTCTGGCTTTCCCTAATAGTTGCAGCCTCGTTAGGGTTGAACTGTAGTATCACAGCTTTTATTTGTTGAAAATATTCAGCATAATAAAAAGCCGCTTTCAACCACGTTCCCCAACGTGTAAGAATCGGCTCTGGTGGTTCAGGGATACCAGGACACAGTGTGTGAAATGCTCGAAGCCGTTTAGGAGATTTGAGAAATACTTTTTTTGTATTTGCTATTAATGCATCAACCTCTGGCAAACTAATGCATCAACCTCTGGCAAACATTTTCGAATCGTTTCTACCACAAGATGTAACGTATGGACTTTACACGTAACATGTAAAAACCTACAATTGTCTCTTTGAAGAGAACGGCCTACCACGCGCATTGTCGCGGCACCATCAGTCACAAACATCAATACTTGACTTGTTGAAAGTTCAAATTTTTCGAATGTCTCCAACACCACACGCGTAATTATTTCACCAGTACACGCAGTTAGTCTTTTACTAGCTAGTAAAAGTGGAAGAGATGCATAGAATACCTGCTGCCGCTCTGCAAGACACGCTTCACCATAACATCAGGTGCACAGAGGGTCACGACAGAGCAGATGGCATTTAGGAGAGGAGATTTCCAGGGTGACTCCCTGAGCGTGTACCTCCCACGTCAACGGGGGACTCTTGAGCCTGGAGAGTACGCATGGCAGAGTAGTACTGAGCATGGCATGTAACATCCTCAGGAGCTCAGATTCCCTCTTGCGGTTCGAAAAATATCACGAAACTGTAGGAGTGGGAGCAGGATTGTTCTAGGCAGCCAAAAGAGCAGCAGATGAACTTGGTCTCGCATTTGAGGAGGCCGGCGAGGTGCTGATGTAGAGTCAGTCACTGAACTTCAGCCAAATCGTTTGAAAGCCCGAATTAGAGCTGCCAAACAGGAAAATCTGTATCGACAGCACGTTGATAAACCCCAGCATGGTGTCTTCTATAAGAACATAGAAACACTGGGTTTATCGACCATGCTGACATACGCCTTTCTAAGGTCGGCCGGGCTTAAGTCGGAGACCGAGGAGTTCATTATGGCCTGCCAAGATGGTGTTATCAACACCTTGGTCTATCGTAGTCGCGTGTGGCGTGTAGAGGTACCTGAGATTAATTGCAGGACCTGCCGTCTGGCGCCGGAATCGCTCATGCACATACTCTCTGCATGCCCCATATACGCGATTTCGGCCTACATCCACCGACATAACGCGGCGTTACGAGTCCTATACTACCATCTAAGGCACTCGCACGGGGTAGACCAGACACCAGTGCTGCCTTACGTCCCCGGAGATATTGTCCGTTGTCAAGAACAAGAAATGCCGGATTTACTGGAGCCACTCGTTCCCGACGGTCAGGCTAATCCAAGCCAACAAGCCTGACATAGTCCTCCTCGACCATCAATTCAAGCTGATGTATGTCATCGAGTTCTCGGCACCTGCGGAGAAAAACATCACCTTGAAGGAGGAGGAGAAACGGACCAAATATCGCGATCTCCGGTACGAGCTCCAAGTGCTGTACCCAGGCTATTCAGTTAAAATGGTCGTCCTAATAATCGGTGTACTCGAAGGGATAAAGTCTACGTTGCTCTCGGAACTGAAGACCATACCGGCCTGCCAAAAATCAGCCGAGTGGCTGGCAGGCCAAATGCAAAAGGTGGTCATTCTGGGTTCTCTCCGTCTGCTTGGGGCACATGATTCTGGTATCTACAGTCATTAACCTGCGGGATGTGAGGAGAGGCTGTAGTTAATGCGCTGGCGCGACTCCCGTGAGGCATCGGAGGCCATGGGAGGACTGTCCGGCATCGGATAAACCGAAATAATAATAATAATAATAATAATATCATTTATTAGTCTTAAATACACCGTAGTGCTTATTCCTCAATAGTACACAATATAAATAAAGACAGATTACATAACACTTTTACTTATATACATACATACATATTTTTTAAGTAAAAGCTTACATTTACATACATATTTAAAAAGGAAGAAATAGTTAAAAGTTAATCAAAAAGAAAAATCATTTATATCATAGTAGGCTTTTTCAATTAAATGCTTTTTTATAATCGATTTATATTTTATTAATGGTGCCTCTCTCCCAGTTCTTAGTAATTTATTGAATAACCTTATACCAATATATGTTTTGTTTGTAGTAATTAATCTGTGAGGTGGTATGACTAAATTTGATCTCGAACGAGTCAAATGATCATGATATTCCATATTTGTGATGAACTTATCAAGATTACTTCTAACATGAACTAGATTGGAATATATAATTACTGATGGAAGGGTTAATATTTTGAAGTGTATAAACCATGGTTTACAATTATCATGATGTGCAATACCAGATAATGTTCTAATAGCGCTTTTTTAAATTATGAAAATTTTTTGGGAATGACAAGAAGTTCCTCAGTTTATTATGCCATAAGTCATGGTGCTGTGGAATACAGCGTGATAATTAGAGCTGCTTCCATATTAACGTTGTACTTAATATTCTTTATTGCATATATAATAGATGAATATTTTTTGAACAGGGTAATAATATGATTTTGCCAATTTAAATTTGTGTCGATGTTAAGACCTAAAAATTTTACTACTTCAGATGTTTCTGACTTTAGTTGGAATTCTAGTGATTGTGCCTTATACCTGTTTAGACATAAGTAATTTGCATAGTACCAGTCTGAGGCAATCTCAATGATTTCCTCACTGATAGTATTTAGATTTACATTTTTGGTTATATTTAGAGCCAATGTAGTATCATCAGCAAAAAGCACATTAAAGAAACTGTTTGATGTAGAGAAGTCATTTATATAAATTAAAAAAAGTAATGGCCCAAGAATACTTACCTGTGGAACTCCATGTTTAATTTCTAAACTTGAATTTAACTCATCGTTGAATAGAACGGACTGGTATCTATTTGAAAGATAAGAGCACATCAAATCTAGTGCAGTTCCTCTAAAACCGTAGTAGGTCAATTTAGTTAGTAATACTTCATGGCATCCGACATGCTTCGATTTTGTCTGAACCCGTACTGCCTTGGGGAAAAATAATCATTTGACACAAGGTAATTTGTCATTCTAATTACAATAACTGTCTCTACAATTTTTGCTAAAATGGGAACAACGCAATTTGTCTGTAATTTGAGGCATTATTTATATTCCCAGATTTTAGCAATGGAATAATCTTTGCTATCTTTAATTTGTCAGGAAATTGTCCACATTCTATTATTAAATTAACCATGTACGTAATTGGAGCAATGAGTGAGGCTATATTATCCTTAAACATACTAACCGAATGGTTATACATATCAGCGGATTTTGAATTTTTTTAAACTTCTGACTATATGCGTTACTTCAGTTTCTGTAGCACTGTGACGTACCTCCGTTGCTCTACCCAAGATCGGAAGTGTCACTTTGACGCCCAACACTATGGCGGTGCACACTGTACGGAGATCTCGGGCGCCAGTTTCTGTTTAAAGTGCAGAAACACCACTTTACTCTATCGGCGGGACGATAGAGGCCGGGCAACTGCAGTGAAGATACGGCTAAGCCAGGGGTCGGGAAAAAGGGAACTTACATACTACATTTAAGGAACAGACTCTCATTCAATATATGTACATTTATTCTACACACTAATTCTTATTTACACTTTATACACACCTTAGTAACTACAACTTATACTAGAACGGTCTTAACTACAAGCGGTCTTATTATACAAACGGTCTTATACTACCACGGTCTTAACTACAAGCGGTCTTATTCTACAAGCGGTCTTATACTACTACGGTCTTAACTACACTACGGACAAGCGGGGCAGTAAGCGGGCGGTCAAGCGGTGCGATACGGTAAGCCGGTGAAATGAAGCGGTGAAACGGTAAGCAGCGATGAATTAAGCAGACGGCGGACGGATACCAGGAGGGGAAGCAAGCGCCAATACAAGCAAACTATGCCTATCTAACGCGGTTACTTATTATCGCTTGGCTGATGGATGGTTCCGGTCTTATCATATGCCAACGAGTATCTCCAAAGCGCCCTGCCAAAGAAAACGGACTAAGGCGCCCTGGAGGGTACGCGGTTGAATGCGGTTACGGTAAGGGGGGGGAAAGGAGTAACAAGCCTAACAGCGGCAAATTGATGATGACGACGGGATGGTCAAACTCCAAGACTACCCTGCAGAATTTTTACGTGCTCAGGTAGCACGGGTGACCCGCGGTTACGGACGATACCTCCAAGTCACCCTGCAGAATTTTTACGTGCTCAGGTGGCCTGGCAGGCACGCGGTTACGGAAGTACCTCTAAGTCACCCTGCAGAATTTTTACGTGCTCAGGTGGCCTAGAGAACACGCGATGGCAACTGACAATACCTCCAAGTCACCCTGCAGAATTTTTACGTGCTCAGGTGGCCTGGAGGGCACGCGGTATAACGCGGTTCAAGTTGGAGGGGGGGAAGGAGTGGCAAGCCGAGCGGTTGCAAATCTAAGACGACGACGGTATGGTCAAAGCTACCAAGCTACCCTGCAGAATTTTTACGTGCTCAGGTAGCCCAGCGGACCCGCGATTACGGACGATACCTCCAAGTCACCCTGCAGAATTTTTACGTGCTCAGGTGGCCTGGCAGGCACGCGGTTACGGAAATCCCTCTAAATCACCCTGCCAAAAAACGGACGCAGGTGGCCTAGAGGACACGCGGTATCAAATGCTAGTATCTCCAAGTCACCCTGCAGAATTTTTACGTGCTCAGGTGGCCTGGAGAACACGCGGTGTAACGCGGTTCTAATTCCAACCTTCGGCCGCTCTCCCTTTCTAAGGAAGGATATGAGGCGGATACGTTTAGCGCTCGCGGTTCACTAACTCTAAAAAATAAAGCCCGGAAAGTACTCACCTGCCAAGTAATACCGATTATTTACCAAACCTTTATCAAACCTTGCTACCTACTTCCGGATCCTGTGCTGGCTTCCTCTCTGGAGCGGTCGGGGTCGGCACGTCTGGACGGTACGGGCGGCAGCAACGGACTGGTCTCGGATACTCTGCAAAATCCTCAAGCTACTAAACTCTGCCCAAAAAGCAGAAGTAGGAGGAGCGCGGTAGTCATGCGCGAAATATTGCAACTACGTCACCGTTTATCGACTTAGAAAAATTCGCAATTACCTTTGGATACCTATGTACCTCTATACTCACAAGTTTACTTACTATCCAAGTCGGCGTGGTGCTTCGGTTGGAGCTCAGACGGGAACTAATTAAATGATAAAATCCTCATGCTACTCAACACTGCTAAAACGCAGAAGTAGGATGAGATACGGTAGTCATGCGCGGTTTATTACAGCTACGTCACCCGTTTGTGGACTTAGAATAATTCCGCATTAAATTTAATTACCTATTTCTTTATACTCACGAATTTACTTACTATCCAAGTCGGCGTGGTGCTTCGAGTAGCGGTCGGACGGAGACTCACTTGATTGTAAAAATCCTCATGCTACCAGATACTGCTAACGCAGGAGTAGGATGAGATACGGTAGTCATGCGCGGTATATTACAACTACGTCACCCGTTCATCGACTTAGAATAATTTCGCATGAAATTTAGATACCAATATATCCTTATACTCACGAGTTTACTTACTGTGCTGGCCGGCGTGGTTCCTCGTTGAGTAGCTGGACGGAAACTAATTTAATTATTTTCAGTCTCAGGCTCCTTCATGATAGCGCGGGCAGAAGAGTGCCGGGGCACGATGCGCGCCTCGTGTGTCGCGATTCGCGGACTGCCAGCTATTCGACCTATGTGGAATGTTCACAAAACATATCCATACTTCCTATCTATAATTAATAATTAAACTGTTATTCTTTACAAGCGCAGTAATATAATGGACAAAATATTCTTCAAAACCGACAAATAACACTTAGCTACCTAACTTAACTTAATCAAATAGAATCACTTCGTTACACCCCCCTCTTACTTCGGATAAAAAAAAAATAACATTTTTTTTTTTTTTTTCCTTTCCGGCGACCCTGAAATGCGGGACTTACCAACTTAAACGGAACCCTGTCATGATTAAGGCGCATACCCCCCGCAAGCCACTTTAAACTTTATTTGTGGGTATGTACACCTTTTACAACCTCAAAACTAAACAAACTATTCCGCCTTCCAGGGTCGATTCTTACTATGCTACCAAAGAAAATTAATAAATGATTCTATCCACGCAGCTGGACTTCCTTGCCAAACAGGTGGGATTCCTTATTCCTGGGGGTCGGAGGTATCCTTCTCCATAGACTACCTAAAAAAAAAAAAACATCCTGGTCAAAAAAAAACAAAACAAAAAGTTTATTCATCGAGGCGGTTTCCTCGGAATTACGGTAGCAGCTCGCATTGAATTCCTTTGGATACGGTGACGGTTTCCGGAGGAGACTGGTGGTAGTGGCACTGTACTCCTCGGGATACGGTGCGGCGGCGGTGGGTTTCTGGAACGGTGACGGTACGGACGGAACGGTGACGGTACGGACGGATCGGTGACGGTACGGACGGAACGGCGATGGGTAACGGACAGATGATCAGGCGGAACACCCGCAGTATGACGTAGCGTCCTCCAGTTCACGGTCGGTGGGACCTACTCTGCGGCTAGACACTAGAACATACAAACGGCTTTAGGTCTTTGATGTGTATTCTCGCATACTTCCTTCCAGTATCCGATTTGAGATCATACACAACCGGGGACCAGACCTTGGTCACGGTATACGGGCCGGAATATTTCGGTGCCAGTTTGGCGGCGAAATTTCGGACAGCGGAAGACAACGGATTATCACGTTTCATGACTCGGTCACCGATGCGGCATCGCCACTCGCGTCGGCGCAGGTTATAATAATGACCCTGCGAGGTAAAAGCTCGGGCCAAGTTGACTCGGACCAATTGGAAAGTCTCTTTCAACTTCTCTAGACGGTTGGCACGGTCTTCTACGGACGGCGGTTCTTCGACGGCCGGCGGTTCTTCGATGGGTGTTCCATCCGGGGTCTCGGTCTCCTCTTGATATACGGTGTTCGGTAGGGTTAACTCACGTCCAAAGTTCAAGAATGCCGGGGTGAATCCGGTAGAGTCATGCCTTGAGCTGTTCAGTGCCAGTTGGAAGTCGGACAGGTGACAGTCCCATTGGCGATGGTCCTGTTCACAGTACTGGGCAATCATTGTCTTGATGGTACAGTTGGCTCGTTCAACGGGGTTGGCTTGCGGAGTGTACGGCGGTGTGAGACGGTGCTGAATACCAAATTCTCGTAGTAGAGAGCGGAACACACGGCTATCGTATTGGGTGCCGTTGTCACTGATGACGGTACGGGGACATCCAAAGCGTGTGATAACTTCCTCATAGAGAGCTTGGCTTACGTTGCGGGCGGTGGCACTACGGAGCGGTCGGCACTGGATCCATTTGGTGAAACGATCTTGAAACATAACTATATAGTTATTTCCTTTACTGGATCGCGGTAACGGTCCAACTAGATCGGTGCTGACGGTTTCCCAGGGATCATGATTAGCGGACGGTTGCATTTTCCCGGGAGTCTGCTGTTGTGCCGGTTTATATCGTTGACATTGCAGGCAACTTCGGACATATTTCGCAATGTCCCTAAACATACTTGGCCAATAGTAACGGCGGGCGGTGCGGGCGATTGTTTTGGCAATCCCCATATGGCCGGCAGTCGGGGCATCGTGATTCTCGGTCAGGACGGTGGGGCGGAGAGCGGTCGGGACACACAATTTCCATGGGTCGGCCAGCTCGAGTTCGGTCAAGTCGTTTGAATCCCAGAAGTGACGGAACAGCCGGTCATTACGAATACAGTAATCCGGAAAAGCTTCTGGGTTTCCTTCGACTTCTGCTTTCTTGCAGTGGTACCAGGAACATTTTGGTGTTTCGGTTACAACACAGAGTTCCTCGGTATCGGGTGCGGAGGATGGGCCTGGTAGAGGTTGACGGGACAGGGCGTCAGCCACTCGGTTGAGTGTGCCCTTACGGTATTTGATCTCGAAGTCGTATTGCTGAAGGAAAACACTCCATCTGGCTAGACGGCCGGCCGGACTCTTGATCGAGTGTAACCATCGGAGCGATTGATGGTCGGTGATGACGGTAAAGTGATAGCCCTCCAGATACGGCCTCATTTTCTCTATCCCCCAGACAATCGCCAAGCACTCACGTTCCGTCACGGAATAGTTCTTTTCCGCGGGACTGAGAGTGCGACTGGCGTACGCTACTACCTGGTCGTAACCCTGGATATTTTGCGTAAGCGCTACGCCTAATCCTTGGTCAGACGCGTCGGTCTGGAGCGTGAACGGTTTCTCAAAGTCGGGGCAGGTTAAGACGGGAGCTTCGGTCAGGCATTTCTTTAGCTGTTCGAAAGCTTCCTCTTGTTCGGCGGTCCACTTAAAGCGGTGATGTTTCCTCAACAGCCTGGTTAACGGAGAGACGATTTGTGAAAAGGACGGTACAAATCGTCTATACCAGGAAGCTACTCCCAGAAATCTACGAATGTCTCGGACATTCCGGGGCGTAGGAAATTTTCGGATAGATTCCACTTTCTCCGGATCAGTTTCTATCCCATCGGCGGTGACGACATGTCCCAGGTACTTTAGGGACTTTCGGCAAAACTCGCACTTGTCGGGATTCAACTGGAGGTTGGCCGCTCGTAGCCTGCGGAATACCTCGCGGAGGTTGTCGAGGTGCTCCTCGAACGTTTCTCCTAGCACAATGATATCATCAAGATATGCAAAGGCGTAGGGGTCCATTTCAGGACCAATAATACGATCCAGCAGTCTCTGGAACGTTGCGGGGGCGGAGTGCAGGCCGAACGGCATGACACGGAACTGGAATAATCCTCGGCCGGGAACGGTAAAAGCGGTGACCGGTTTACTGTCGTCGGTGAGGGGGGATCTGCCAGTATCCTTGCTTTAAGTCGATGCTTGAAATGTATCGTGCCTTTCGGAGTTTGTCCAGAATGGCGTTGATAAACGGTAGCGGATAAGCATCCTTGTCGGTAACCTCATTGACTTTCCTAAAGTCTATGCAGAACCGCGGTTTCCCATCTTTCTTGCGGACTATTACGACAGGAGAACTCCACGGACTGTTTGACGGTTCAATTATCCCGGCGTTTAGCATTTCATCAACTTCTTTGTTGATGATTTCTTGCATCCTGGGATTTTGGGGGCGGTATCGTTGTTTAATGGGTTCTGGTTGTACCAGGCGGATCTGGTGGTGTACCAGGTGGGTCGTCCCCTGTACATCCTGAAAACTCGGTAGTTTGGTTGCCAAGAACCTGGCTAGCTGTTCCTCCTCTGGCTGTGACAAAGTCAACGAGATGCCTCCCAGTGGGCTACTGGGCGCAGCCAGCGGTTCGGAGATTGGGCGGTCATTCAGCAGCACGGTTCCGGCGGACGGGTTTATTTGGAAGCGGTACTGGCTAAGAATATCCATGCCCAGTACCAGATCGGAGGACAAGTTCCTGAGGTGGAATAGACATTCCGAAAAACTGTCTTCACCTATCAGGAAATCTATCCTGTATGCCCTGGTGACGGTGGCTAACCTACCGTTTGCTAACTGAGCAGCAGGTACGGTGACGTCATCAGCGGCTATGTGGAGCTGGTCGCAGACTTCCTTAATACGGTCTCCTAAGTACGAGCGAACGGCTCCAGTGTCCACCAAGGCGGAGAAAGTTCGTCCAAACATTTGAACTTGCACATGCGGTCGGTTATCAGGGCGAGCGGCGGCGGTGTCTACGGAGGCGGTCAGGTCACGGGATCGTACCTGCCTCGTGTCGGTACGGTCCCCATTTAGTTTCCCGTTCTCGGACATTGGCAGTCACGAGTCATGATACCCTGACGACCACAACGGGAACAGAACAACCTGGGCGGGGAACGACACTCACTGCGGAAATGTCCGGTTCTCCCACAGCGCCAGCAGATGTTCCGGTCATAGGTAGCGGCGGTGGTAGACGGTCGATTTTCGGATGGTTCCGGACTGCGGTAAGACCTAGGGGCGGTTTGCGGCGCGGTTGGCCTGTCCTGCTGTCGGACGATATTTGGCGGTTCCTCCCGAGGTGTTGCGGGCAACCTCGTATTCCTAGGCATGAGAACGGGTCTCTCAACAACGGGACGAGACTATGCCTGTCTAGGCGGGACGGAATATTGTTCCGAGGAACGATTTTCGAACCTTCGGGTAGTATTTCGGCGTGGAATTAGCTCTTCCTCGTCATATACCTGTCTCACCTCCTCTCGCAATAATTCAAACTCTTTGATTTTTGCGGTGAGCGATGAGACATCGGTAAAATCGTTTCGGCGGATATACTGTCGGTAATCGGGTAGTAGGTTACGGTACAGCCATCGCAGCTCTTGTTCCGGATTCAAGTCTCCATGCCGACGAACAAGCGTTTGCAAGTCGGTTAGGTAGTTCGTAGCGGGCTCATCCGGTTTCTGAAGGCGGCGGCTTATGTCCGCTTCCAAGTTCTCTAGATAGTTCACGGGAAAATAGAACGTTCTAAAGTCCCTGGTGAACTTCGCCCACGTATCCCAATGGGATTTATTGTTCCGGTACCACAGCAGGGCTGGGCCTTGGAGCAATTCCGGGAGTACCGGCAGCAGCTGTTCCTGGCGGATGTTGGTGTATGAGCAGATCTCATCCAACCTTTCCAGGAACGCGGCTGGGTCGCCTTTTCCATTAAAATGGGTGTTCCATTTATGGACTTGCCACGGGTCTAGGGCCGGGCTTTCCGGGGCGAGTCGGTACGGTAGTGCGGCGGTAGCTCTTGCTACGGGCGGCGGCTGTAGGGAAAACGGTGGGGGTATTGACGGAAAGACAGCCGGCGACAACGGCGAGGTACATCCTTCCCGGATAAAGCGGATTAATCGACGCTTCTTCTCTTCCACTGTGCCGGTTAAGTCAAGGCGGAATTTCCTTAATTCCGCGTCAATCTGGTCCTTCCTAAGTTTGTATATCCAGCTGAGACGGAGATCTCCCAGCTCGATATTTCCGGTGTCCTCATTAGGATCCATCTCTTCCTTTTCTTCTTCGGTGGCCATGTGGTTGGGCGGAACGGTAACGGTCGGTTAACGTTTCTTCTTGGGCGGAACGGTAACGGTTGTAGATACTGTCGGTTGTGATCTGCTGACTTTGTGCTAGCGGTCCTCTCGGCCTGCGGTGCACGAGTCAACTCCCCGATAGCCCTAACTCCTAAACGGCAGGACGTATCGAGCTGCAAATAACTGCGTTCGATTCGGTGCCCTTGGTTTGCTCGAAAAGGAGGGGTCACTCGGCGGGTTTCTGGTAAGATGTGTTTTCGGTCAGAACTTTGGGTGAAATCCGGTGGACCGGTCCGGGTCCTCAATATATGGTGTATTGCGGTACCAATAGTCACCCTATATCGGTTTTACCGACTTTCGACTTTTAGTGTCGATTCGGTAGGCTTTTCTTCGACCATGGTGGTCGGATCGGGCTGAAACTAGCGGCAATCGATTCCGCACCCTCGATTTACTAGAAAACGATAGGTCACACGGCAAATCGATTTTTCCACCGGTCGTCAAGAGCTCCGGGCAAACTCCGGAAAAACGGTAAAACTGAGTTCAGACGGTGTCGTTCGATGACGACAACTCGGCAATTCTGGACTCGCTAGTTTTTAACTTTCGGGTGCGCTAGGGCGCACGTTTTTTCGACGGGGTTAGTCGGATCGGGCTGCAAGCGCTTGCAATCGCTTTCTTGGGTCCGGTTTAGTGCAAAACGATACCCCACATGCCTATACGGCGTTTGAGTACTCGGGGACGACTTCGGAAATGTTCGGGCCGAGTTCGGGTTCTGAGGTTCGGTTTCCAACCTCCTCTAGTACCAACTCCCCTGAAACACTTTTCCGTGTCCCGGTATCTCTTCGCGTTCCAAAGTTACTTATAACTCCTTCGCACATGCGCAAAACAGTTCGGGACTAGTTGGAATCGATTCCTCGTACTCGGTTTAGTCGAAAATGACACCTCATATGTCTATCTACGACCTTTTCCGAAAAAACGGTTGCTTTCGGGGGACTGCCGAATTTCAGTAAGTTGCGATTTTCGGGTCCCTGCTCGGGCGCCAATTTGTGACGTCCTTCCGGTGCTCTACTCAAGAGCGGAAGTGCCACTTTGACGCCCAACACTATGGCGGTGCACACTGTACGGAGATCTCGGGCGCCAGTTTCTGTTTAAAGTGCAGAAACACCACTTTACTCTATCGGCGGGACGATAGAGGCCGGGCAACTGCAGTGAAGATACGGCTAAGCCAGGGGTCGGGAAAAAGGGAACTTACATACTACATTTAAGGAACAGACTCTCATTCAATATATGTACATTTATTCTACACACTAATTCTTATTTACACTTTATACACACCTTAGTAACTACAACTTATACTAGAACGGTCTTAACTACAAGCGGTCTTATTATACAAACGGTCTTATACTACCACGGTCTTAACTACAAGCGGTCTTATTCTACAAGCGGTCTTATACTACTACGGTCTTAACTACACTACGGACAAGCGGGGCAGTAAGCGGGCGGTCAAGCGGTGCGATACGGTAAGCCGGTGAAATGAAGCGGTGAAACGGTAAGCAGCGATGAATTAAGCAGACGGCGGACGGATACCAGGAGGGGAAGCAAGCGCCAATACAAGCAAACTATGCCTATCTAACGCGGTTACTTATTATCGCTTGGCTGATGGATGGTTCCGGTCTTATCATATGCCAACGAGTATCTCCAAAGCGCCCTGCCAAAGAAAACGGACTCAGGCGCCCTGGAGGGTACGCGGTTGAATGCGGTTACGGTAAGGGGGGGGAAGGAGTAACAAGCCTAACAGCGGCAAATTGATGATGACGACGGGATGGTCAAACTCCAAGACTACCCTGCAGAATTTTTACGTGCTCAGGTAGCCCGGGGGACCCGCGGTTACGGACGATACCTCCAAGTCACCCTGCAGAATTTTTACGTGCTCAGGTGGCCTGGCAGGCACGCGGTTACGGAAGTACCTCTAAGTCACCCTGCAGAATTTTTACGTGCTCAGGTGGCCTAGAGAACACGCGATGGCAACTGACAATACCTCCAAGTCACCCTGCAGAATTTTTACGTGCTCAGGTGGCCTGGAGGGCACGCGGTATAACGCGGTTCAAGTTGGAGGGGGGAAAGGAGTGGCAAGCCGAGCGGTTGCAAATCTAAGACGACGACGGTATGGTCAAAGCTACCAAGCTACCCTGCAGAATTTTTACGTGCTCAGGTAGCCCAGCGGACCCGCGATTACGGACGATACCTCCAAGTCACCCTGCAGAATTTTTACGTGCTCAGGTGGCCTGGCAGGCACGCGGTTACGGAAATCCCTCTAAATCACCCTGCCAAAAAACGGACGCAGGTGGCCTAGAGGACACGCGGTATCAAATGCTAGTATCTCCAAGTCACCCTGCAGAATTTTTACGTGCTCAGGTGGCCTGGAGAACACGCGGTGTAACGCGGTGGAACGCGGTTCTAATTCCAACCTTCGGCCGCTCTCCCTTTCTAAGGAAGGATATGAGGCGGATACGTTTAGCGCTCGCGGTTCACTAACTCTAAAAAATAAAGCCCGGAAAGTACTCACCAGCCAAGTAATACCGATTATTTACCAAACCTTTATCAAACCTTGCTACCTACTTCCGGATCCTGTGCTGGCTTCCTCTCTGGAGCGGTCGGGGTCGGCACGTCTGGACGGTACGGGCGGCAGCAACGGACTGGTCTCGGATACTCTGCAAAATCCTCAAGCTACTAAACTCTGCCCAAAAAGCAGAAGTAGGAGGAGCGCGGTAGTCATGCGCGAAATATTGCAACTACGTCACCGTTTATCGACTTTACCTTTGGATACCTATGTACCTCTATACTCACAAGTTTACTTACTATCCAAGTCGGCGTGGTGCTTCGGTTGGAGCTCAGACGGGAACTAATTAAATGATAAAATCCTCATGCTACTCAACACTGCTAAAACGCAGAAGTAGGATGAGATACGGTAGTCATGCGCGGTTTATTACAGCTACGTCACCCGTTTGTGGACTTAGAATAATTCCGCATTAAATTTAATTACCTATTTCTTTATACTCACGAATTTACTTACTATCCAAGTCGGCGTGGTGCTTCGAGTAGCGGTCGGACGGAGACTCACTTGATTGTAAAAATGCTCATGCTACCAGATACTGCTAACGCAGGAGTAGGATGAGATACGGTAGTCATGCGCGGTATATTACAACTATGTCACCCCAATTTCGCATGGAATTTAGATACCAATATATCCTTATACTCACGAGTTTACTTACTGTGCTGGCCGGCGTGGTTCCTCGTTGAGTAGCTGGACGGAAACTAATTTAATTATTTTCAGTCTCAGGCTCCTTCATGATAGCGCGGGCAGAAGAGTGCCGGGGCACGATGCGCGCCTCGTGTGTCGCGATTCGCGGACTGCCAGCTATTCGACCTATGTGGAATGTTCACAAAACATATCCATACTTCCTATCTATAATTAATAATTAAACTGTTATTCTTTACAAGCGCAGTAATATAATGGACAAAATATTCTTCAAAACCGACAAATAACACTTAGCTACCTAACTTAACTTAATCAAATAGAATCACTTCGTTACAGCACGATAGAAAAATAATGAACTACTGTTATTAATTTTAAAATTATGAAAGTATTGTTGGTAATTATTTTTTGAGGCTGGTATTCAATATATTTTCTGCTACTTCTGTAAAAAAGTGATTAAAATTATCTGGTGATATTGAACATTGATTTATATTTGACTTATTTTTTCCCCTACTTTCATTTACAAATTTCCATATAGTCTTATGTTTATTATCTGAATTTGATATTTCATTACAAACTTTTTCTTTCTTTATATTTAAGAGTAGTTGTTCATATTCATATTTTTTTATTTTTTGAATGTTCTTTGTCATTACTGTTTAGCAGATTTTGGTCAAGAATAATATGTAAAGCATCTATTTCTTTTTTTGCTTGCGTGACTTCATTATTATAAATATATTTTCCTTTTTTTTATATTGTTATTTACTAAGATTTTAGGGAAACTTAAATCATGGTAAGAGTTTATGATGTTATAAAAAGTGTCCAATGCTATAATTGGGTTCTTTTCCTCTAACAAGTCAGACCACTTCTCATCTCTAAGGCAATTACTAAATTTTAACCTATTTGCAGTATTTTTGTTATGTATTGATTTAAACTTTTTTACAACGGTATTGTTACTAAGTTTGAATTTTAAAATTGTGCTTTGTGATCGGACAAATTGAAATCATGAACACTTGAACTTTCAATTTCAAAGTTTGTAAATACATTATCGAAAAAACTTTTTGATAGGCCTTGTATTCTAGTATAATCAAAAATCCTTTGTTGAAAGCCACAAGATAAAAATATATTTGATATATCTTGACACTGATATGAATGTTCAAGAAAATTTATATTGGTGGAAACAAAGGCAGTGAAACTGGGAGGGCTGTTATGTAAAGAAGTTTACAAGGTAAATACTGTTTACTGTACTGTCTGCCTCTGTTATGCAATCTGTTTCTATTATTTGCGTCTGAAATGCAAATTCCCTAAGTCTAATAACATACAGGGTGATTCACATAGATCGTTTGTTAGAAAATTTTTGACTTCCTGAAATCGTATTAATATGAAATTTGGTAGCCGACTATAATCGACAGCTGCAAGTCTAAATAAAATATTTTCAAAATGGCGCCACTTCTGGCAATACCGGAAATCGACGCCATCTCTGTTTTTTAAATGGAAACACCCCATTTTTATTTCATATTTGGATTCTACATTAAATTGTGAGTTCAGAACATCCCAGTTGTCAGCACTTATCTGTCACAGTTTTTAACATATATGACACTTTTTTCGCAAAAAATTAGGGTTGCAGGAGTCCATTAAAAAATTCATAACTCCTGAACCATTAGAAATAAATGGAGTTTTTTTTCAATTCATAAAGGTTTGGCCGATATTTTGCATTATTGCTAACACTTGTTATATTTCATGCGCCTACTGCGATTTTCAAAGTTGACAATCAAAAAATGTCAAAAACTTCATTTTTTTCAAATGGCAACTACCATTTTTGACACTAGAACTTATGACGACAAAGAATTCTTTGCAACGAGGAATATGCAATTCCCAAATCAGCAGATGCTGTTCTGATGGAAGCATGTGGATATGCTTGAAAATATCCCAGGACGTTAATTTCAACTTTTTCATTTCCTGTTACAGGATTAGTTCTCACAACAGGCTTAACTACCCTCCCATAATGAAAACAATTATCTGTAAATTTAAGAAATTTTCCTTTCGTCATTTGCGGTAGATGTGGATATTTGAAATTGAACGCTCCGCATGTTCTGTCAACTATTCTGTTATTTTCACCATGAATTACAAACAAATCAAAGACAATATCATTTGGATATTTTCCATGATGAAAATAAGATAACAATGACACAACAGTGGCTAGGTTTGACATTTGGCATTTGTTTCCAAAGCCTACTATAACTAACTACTGTTGAGGAAAAAACAATAATATTCCCCTCAAAAAATGGCAACTCAAAAACGACTGATGATAGGCATACACAATATCTATAAAAGTGACCCTAAAATTCAATTTTACATTAATTTCTGGTGTCAGAAATGGCAGTTGCTATTTGAAAAAATGAAGTTTTTGACATTTTTTGATTGTCAACTTTGAAAAATCGCAGTAGGTGCATAAAAAATAACAAAAGTGTTGGCAAAATATCAGCCAAACCTTTAGAAGTTGATTAAAAAAAAATCCATTTATTTATTTCCAATGGTTCATGAGTTATGAATATGGACCCCTGCAGACCTGATTTCAGTGCAAAAAAGTGACATGTCAAAAACTATGACAGATAAGTACTGACAACTGTGATGTTCTGAACTCACAATTGTTTCAATTAAAAAAAAACAAAGACTGCGTCGATTTCCGATATTTTCTGAAGTGGCGCCATTTTGAAAATATTTTATTGAGACTTGCAGCAGTCGATTATGGCCGGCTACCAAATTTCATATTAATAAGATTTCGGGAAATCAAAAATTTTCTAACGGACGACCTAAGTGAATCACCCTGTATATGGTACATACTGTCATTTGAAAAAGTAAAAAAATAAATAAAAATTAAAAAAGATCATTATAACTATGTTTATAGAGATATAGGTATTCTACTGCAAACGAAGGAACAAACACAACAAAAGAGGGAAGATAGTCTGCTGATGTAAACATTGTACCTTAAGTATTCTAATTACTGTACTGTAATTTAATTTTCCAAATGATGTTGTCAATATCTTTTATAGATCATATGACAATAAAGTATTATTATTATTATTTTCATTTCTGATATTCCATAGATATATATGGGTTGAAGAAGAATCTTTATTTAAATAGGATTTTCATGTAGCAATTTTGTTTTACATATATTGTTTATATATGTATTCATATATAACTGCATGGCATTGTAGCCAAGTGGGTAAAGCGCTTATGGCTATTTACTCGACCAAATATCGATAGTTCAAATCTATCCCTGAGCAAGTTAGAAATTTTATTTGTAATTTGTTAGGGATTAAGATAGGAGAGAACTATCAATGCCCTAGATGTGGTTGGGACTCCACAATAAACTGTAGAGCCTCGTCTCTCTTTACTCAATACAAAATCCTAGGATTTTCTGGGAGTTACTTTAGAGACTTGAAGTAGTTAAGAAAACATGACTCGCACCATGGCATGTGTTTTAAACACCTAATAGCGATTAACAACTGAACGAATTAATTAATAATTAGTTTGGTTTAGTATAGAACTAATCCAGTGTTTTGATTTTTCTAAACATGCATTTATATATACATATATATATTTTTTTAATAATATGATTTTTGATACTATGACCCTAACTCACTTCACATTGTATTATATATTCTAATAGTTTGTGTTTAAAAGCTTCACTTCTATTAGTAGATTTGATATGTTCAGGTAATTTGTTATATTCATTAACACCTTTAAAAACAAAGAAATTATTGTATTTTTATAATTGGTTCTAGATATGTAAATATCATTCATAATTCGTGTAAAATGATCATGAATATCACCTTGAAAATTAATATATTCCGAGAACTATTATGGCGCTAGATTATTTAATATTTTACAAAAAGTCTTTTTGAAACTGAAATCCACTGCAATGTGTTCAACGTCATTGTTATAGGGATTTAACGATTGCAACCTAAGAATAATCCTCATGTCACGATATTATAACTTTTGCAACCGAGCAATTTTATTTAAGCTGAACTGAAGTAATAATGATGAACAGTAATCAAAATGACGTAATATTATAGTTTGATATAACTGTAATACAAGGTTGTACAGAAAGGTTTTTTGAAATTCTACAAAAAGGTATAGTCTGTTATATATTTTTTAAGACAGTAAATTGAAGTAATTGAAACCCAAGATACTTAACACTTGTTACAAAATTAATATGCTCTTCATCATTCAATAAATTTAAATTATTAACATTTATCTGGTTATATTTATATTTAGTAAGGACCATTGCATTGATTTTCTATACATTTAATGTTTTGTTAATTTTAATAGATATTTAATGAATACAAAATTCTTTAACTTTTGCAATTCTTATATAATGCAGAACTTATATCTATTATATGTAAATGAACAGTAATAATCCATTCTTCTCATTCCTTTGCCGGTTTTTCTTTTGCTGGACCAACAGTATATAATATTAATATTTTTGAAAAAAAATGCAAAAAATTAATTAAGGCATTAATGGATTAATATAACAAATTTGTGTAATGTGTGACAATATATTCACTACTTTATGTACCCATTTGTACATTCTGCAATAACATAAATTTAACTCAGGTACATCATTTATAGTTTGTGATAATTTTTCATGGCTCCTCATATGTTTCTGCACAATATATTTATATTCCGATGTATAATAATTTATTTTCACATCTAAAGGTGGATCCCAGCATTACTTCTGTGTGTTGGTGATTTCATGTGCATTGAGATTTTTTTTATATTTTGTCTTAAATATACACATATCACATTGGTACATTGCAGTTTCAGCAGCACTTTCAAGGGTTATCATATGTAGGTTAAAGTTTTGTTTATATTTGGACTTAAATGTACATGTACTACAACTATACATTGTAACCTCTGAATCTTTCTTATAGACATGCATATGCTTTGTAACATATTTTTTAAATTTTGATTGATAACAACATGTTTCACAGTTGGGCACTATTTTCTCCAAACTGTTTTTATGAGTTGGCATATGACGACGCAAGTTCTTTTTATATTTTGTTTCGTAAGGGCATAATTCACATTTAAATAACGTAACCTCTAAGGGACTTTTATGAGTTAACATGTGTGAATTCAGGTTCCTTTTATGTTTCGTTATATAAGCGCACATATTACATTGAAACATTAACATTTCTGATGGGCTCTTATGGACAAGTGCATGTGATTCAAGGTAGCGTTTAATTGTTGTCTCATAGGGGCAATTTTCACATTTTAACATTATTTTGTGCTTCAATTTTTGGTCAGCCTTCTTTGTTAAACCATTTTGTATATTTCCAATATTCTGCCTCTTAGTATAAGTATTATTTTGTTCAATAATTTCCAAACAAGGTTGGGTTGTCACATTATGTACGCTGAAAAATAGAACTCAATTACAGATGCAACCAAAAACTAATTTTTATTAACATATCATAACATATCAATATAACTGATGGTCGAGAGGCAAGGACACTTGACTCTCAACCAAAAGTCCTGGGTTCGAATCCGGGCCGTGGCACTGGGGTTTTTCTGTGAAATATTGGATGTGTTTGTTGTCTCTAAATGTCTCCTTTGCACAAAGTCAGTTTAGAGATACAGGGGGTTGTATTATCTGTGGTGTTTATTATTATTATTATTAGATTCCGGAATCGTGTGCGCTAAGCAGACGGAGAGAACCAGAATGAACGCCTTCTGCATTTGGTCTGCCAGCCACTCGGCTGATTTTTGGCAGGCCGGTGTGGTCTTCAGTTCCGAGAGCAGCGTATGCTTTATCCCTCCGAGTACCCCGATTATTAGGACGACCACTTTTACCGAGTAGCCTGGGTACAGCACTTGGAGCTCGTACCGGAGATCGCGATATTTGGTCCGTTTCTCCTTCTCTTTCAAGGTGATATTTTTCTCCGCAGGTGCCGAGAACTCGATGAAATACATCACCTTGAGAAGATGGTCAAGGAGGACTATGTCAGGGTTGTTGGCTTGGATTAGCCTGACAGTCGGGAACGAGTAGTTCCAGTAAATCCAGCATTTCTCGTTCTCGACAACGGACTCGATATCTCCGGGGACATAAGGCAGCACAGGTGTCTGGACTTCCCCGTACGAGTGCCTTAGATGGTAGTATATTACTCGTAACGCCGCGTTATGTCGATGGATGTAGGCCGAAATCGCATATATGGGGCATGCAGATAGTAAGTGCATGAGCGATTCCGGCGCCTGATGGCAGGTCCTGTAGTTGATATCAGAAACCTCTACACGCCACACGCAGCTACGATAGACCAAGGTGTTGGTAACACCATCTTGGCAGGCCACAATGAATCCCTCGGTCTCCGACTTAAGCCCGGCTGATCTTAGAAAGGCCAATGTCAGCCTGGTCGATAAACCCAATGTTTCTATGTTCTTATAGAAGACACCATGCTGGGGTTTATCGACATGCTGCCAAAACAGATTTTCCTGTTCGACAGCCCTAATTCGGGCTTTCAGGCGATTTGGCTGAAGTTCAGTGACTGACTTTACATCAGCACCTTGCCGGCCACCTCGCCTGGTGTCGATTGCGAGACCGACTTCATCTGCGATTCTTTTTGCTGCCTTGAACAACCCTGCTCCCACTCCTATAGTTTCATGATGTTTTATAAACGGCAAGAGGGGATCTGAGCTTCTGAGGATGTTACATGTCATACTCAGTACTACTCTGCCATGCGTACACTTTAGACTCAAGAGTCCTTGCCCCGACGATTCCGAGTCCTCGGAAGCATAAAATTTGTGCAACACAGCAAAATGCAATATATTAATACATTTAAAATGATTTGATAATGTGGCTGAAATATTTGCTGATAAAAAAAAACAAACAATTGATATTGCAAAAGCTGCGTAGATGATTTTATGAGTAGTGGTGTGTGTCGTGGTACCTGCATCAACAATGATATTGTGATGATTCAAAATGAAAATGTATGGCCTAATTCGAGAAAAGAACTTATTAAACAAATTAATAAATAGAAAAAATGCGGTAACTAACATTCCAATTTCATCGGTTCTCCTAGTTAAATCCGCTGATAAAGTGATTTATAATCACCAGGTTGGAAAAGATGTAAAATCTAAAATTAGTCCTGGTTCGCTGAACATTAATGTGAACAGTACGAAATTAATAAAAAATGGCTTACTTATTAATTGTGATAATTTGCAAAAAAAAAGCAATAATTTAAAGCATAATGCAAGTGTGTTGTTTTGTGTTTTGCTAATAATAGAGTACATGATTCCGTGCGTTCTAATATTAGCTTAACTCTGGAAGATAAACCTCTCCCTGTTGTGCAACAAGCAAAAAATCTTGGTTTAATTTTTGACGATGATATGCACTTTAAAGAGCATGTTTCCATTTTGATAAGAAAATCATATGTTGCATTAAAACTGTTATACAGGGTGTCCCTCCAAAAGTAGGCACCCTGAATAACTTTGGATAAAAATTTTTTGAAAAATTGCTGAAACACGTCGACCTTGTTTCCAAGGGGGACATATTTTAATGTAATACTTGTATACCTATCATCATCCCTCTACCCTACACGGCCACGCATCAAAAAATTCAAATGGCAAGCGGGGTCAAGTGATACATCTTTTGAAAGGTCTTTCAATTCCCTACATAACTGTGTATTTTTTTTTAACTTTTTATAGATTTGTTCTTAAGGAAAATAATTTTATTTTTGATGATTACACACAATCAAAATCGTTTAAAAAATCTAAAATACACGGCACTGGGTATTGGAATTTATACAAAAAACTACATTTTTTAGTACTCTCAAATCAACACGAGTTTTTTTCGACAAAAAATACTTTCCTTGTCTGTTTAGTTTTAGAATAATAAAAGACTCATAAGTATTTGATAGTCCTTGACCATCAATTTGTTCATAACCAATTTGAAATCGAGATACCTTTTACCAGAGTGAGTTCTCAAAATGGTGTATACTCTTCAGGAGAGAATAGAGAGAATAATTGTGCTAGAGCTACGGAGCGCATATTCAATAGAAATCACCCGGGTAGAAGGGTTGATTCTCAGTATGTTTTACAATTATTGACAAAATTTATGGAAACAGGTTCTGTAGGAAACAAAAAGCATGAACCTCAGCGACCGATTAGGAATGAAGCAGTCGAAGTGGCAGTTCTGGGTCATTTGCAGATGGATAATACTCAATTGATCAGAATAGTAGCTGAGGCTTCCGGTGTATCACGAAGCAATGTTCATCGAATTGTAAAGGCCCACAAATTTCATCCATATAAATTTAAATTGGCACACGAATTAAACGAAGATGATCCCGATCGTCAGCTTGAATTCTGTGAGATTTTTTAATGAACAATTAAACGGTAATACCAATCTACTGTGCAATACGTGTACATTTTCGTTAAATTGGGAGGTAATCAGGCACAATTGTAGGTATTGGAGTGAAACCAATCCACATTTGTTCATGGAAACTCATACCCAAAGGCCTCAGAAGTTACATGCTTGAGCTGGCATCTTAGGGGATCACATTATCGGGCCGTTTTTTATTCCTGACAATTTAAATGGCGAAAGGTACCTCTATCTGTTAGAAAATAACAAATAACATCAACCCAATGATTACCCAAATCCTCGAAGAAAACAATAATCTTTTAGAGGGCGAACTGTTTTTTCAACAGGATGGGGCACCCCCACATTTTGCTATAGCAGTCCGTCAATTTTTGGATAATCGGTTTCCTGAGCGATGGATTGGAAGAACAGGTCCTGTGGAGTGGCCCGCTAGGTCACCCAATTTAACGCCCTTGGATTTCTTTCTGTGGGGACATTTGAAATCGAAGATATTTGCAACAAAACCTGCATCTTTGGAAAAGTTACGTGAAAGAATTATTCGAGAATGCCATTTATTGACTCCAGATGTGTTCAGAAATGTTCGTACAGAATTTCAAGACAGATTATACTACTGTATGGAAGTCGGTGGGGGTCATTTTGAACAATACATACGATAATTTAAACTGCTTCTTTTATTTTTATTTCCCGAACCTAAAATAATGAAACAATTATTTCTCAGGAACGAATCAATAAAAGTTTAAAAAAAATACACAGTTATGTAAAGAATTGAAAGACCTGATAGGTATACAAGTATTACATTAAAATATGTCCCCTTGGAAACAAGAATTTTTCAAAAAATTGTTATCCAGTTATTCAGGGTGATTACTTTTGGTTGGGACACCCTATATACTAATATTTCCATTCTGAACCACAAATTAAGAAATAAACTCTGCAAAACTCTTGTTCTTCCTGTATTAAATTATTGCAACATTGTATTTTTATCTTGTTTAGATAAATGAACTCAACACCATTTACAAAAAATACAGAATAGCTGATGTAGATTTATTTTCAGATTTAAATCTTTACAAATATAATACATCAATGTTTACCTCCTTACCTTCGTGAAAAATTTATTCTTAAATGTAACATGCACAACTCAAATTTAAGGTTTGCAAATATATAAGAGTGATTTTAGGTAAGGTTACGTAAAATCACTCTTCCAAGTTTCGACGCTCTTTTATATATAACTCTGTGACTTTATATAACAGTATTGATGACCAGTTAAAAAACTTACTACTGTCCTTACAACCTGCCATGCCCTTCTTAGCACCAAGCTGTTCATGTATCTGCTGGAAGGTCGGATCAACAGACCTCAGTCTCCTAGCCTACAAGACACAAATCTCTAGTTGTACTCTAGTCGGAAAGATTCTTTTTTTTTTTTTTTTGGGGATAAGCACAGTACGCTTCTCGAGAAACCAGTCCGGAATCTGCTGTATCTCATTCAACCATGTGTTGATATTTCGTGTCAAACGGCGGTAAATGAGGGAAATTTCTTCCACCACTAGTTGTTTATGCTATCTGTGCCTGGGGCAGCAAAGTTCTTAGTACCAATAAGAGTTTGCTGGACTTCCTCCGACTAATTGCCGGACACACTTCTTCTGGCTCTTCAAGATGTTTAAGGCAGAAGGCCTCGAAGTATGTGATTGCTGTAGTGACGCTATTGAAAGGACGAGTCGTTTCGTAAATTCCCTTCCAGAAAGTTTCGACATCTGCTACAGTCGGTGGATTATCGACACGCTGTGGCTCTTGAAACAGGCGGGAAGGATTCATATGGAACAACGTGTTTTGTTCCATACTCACCTTTTCATTGTTTTCTTGATAGCCATAAGTACTCGAATCCTATCTAGCGTGTTGCTTGATGGTATACAATGCTGTCAAATAAGTGGTGTTGGCTTCTCAATTCGGCTGCTATGCGCCGGATTTTCGAAAATACCTTACCTGAAGTCATATATTCCACCACACTCTGGATTTGAGAAGCATGTTGTCTGGCGACTGTATTTACCTTGAATCTTTTGTACATGCCTCTTAATTTTCTGTACTCCAATTGAGGTTGCCCTCTAACTGGAAATGAGTTGCTTAGCGGATTATACACGTCACCGTTGATCTGCCAGATATCTCATTTTCTGGAAGTAGGTCTTGTGGCTTTGGGGTAGCCCTGGTATTAAGGCTTACCCTTATTCTTAAGTCTACTTCGGTGTAATCTATGAGATGTTCCCCATCAGCTTCTAGTTGCCGCGGTGGAGGTACGGCTGGCACTTCTAGCTGACGGGGTGCCCTTACGTAACTTGTCACGTGCAGGAATGATACTTGATGTCTCAGATGTTGCTAAGAGAAAGCACGATGCTCTGGATGCATTTCGATTTCGAACCAAAGTGCATGCAATCGCGTACAGAAGATACATATCTTCTGCACACAAGTTCGCTAATCTCGTAGCAGGTCAGCAAAGTCATCTCGAAGTTCCCTTGTCCATGTCCAAGTTTATTGCCATGTTCCATCATTATTGATACCATCCGGTGAGGCCTCTCCCACCTGTCTCTGACCCCCATCCGCCTGGGTCGGTTGTAAGGGGTTGTAGTGAACCTTGCCTTTAGGATACCAGGTTGATTAGCCCTGGTATCCACGGCCGACATCTGTCAGGCAGAGTTGCCTCTGCCTTGTTCTTACGTAGTTGTGCATTTAAATTTAGTCAATACAATGAAAACTTTGCTTATACAGTCACATTAAATTTTAAGGGTTTTTTTTTTACCTCTGCATAAATCACTGATAACTAACTAAAAGGTTAGAGTGTGAATATAGTCATAAATAAAATATTGAAGTAAAATAGTTCTAATCATCTTGTTAGTTATCATAGAGACTGACAATTTTGGTCCAATGGAGGTGCATACAGCGTACGTTGTCAGTCCTTAAACTAGTAAATTGCAGCTGTACTCACCTCAATTGGACCAAAATTGTCAGTCCTTAGATCAGTAATTTACCCAGAGATGAAAAAAAGCGGTCTTAAACCCGAAATCTCTTGAACAATCGCGGATCCAAGAGGAGGAAAAAAAATACTATTTAGGAGAGCAATGACATTACTTTTCGAAAATGTAACTATTTACATTGATTTCTTAATTTGGTAATAATTAGTTTTTAGTTTTGAAGCTTCCTTTTTAATTTTTATGAACAGTCATGGTCTCATTTTTATTTATGTACTACCTTGTAAGCATAATTGATGTTAAATTTATTTGTATTTAAATTTAAAATTACCATAAAAAATAAGTGTCCTTAAAATGCTACAAGCATTTTTTATATTCACACCATTTCTGGCATCTCTTATTAGGTATTTTTACTATTTTTCATATAATATTGGAAAGGTCCAAGGAAGAACCCTATTGTCCCTATTGATTATCAGTAAAACTGGTGCACCAAGGTAGACACGTCTCGACAGGGACCAAAAAAAATTGAGTCAAATCAAAAAATTTCTCAAATAAAATTCGAAATGAGGAATTGTGTCGAAAAGAAGTCTACAAAATTTCTCATCAGATTAACCTTTACTGAGAAAAACGGCCAAAAATTAATTTTGCATTCAAATAAAAAAAGTCAGTCACAACAGTACTTACTTACCATAATATCCAAATTGAAATTAATGATAAATAAATTATATAAACGGCATAAATTAAATAAATCAAAAATTAATTTTTTTTTTTTTTTTTTTTGTTACATATAAAAATGATTAGGTCCAATGATGGTCTTAGGTATTAGTTACAAAGTTATTCTACTTCAACTGAGTTAAGTTGGTGGGTGAATATGTAAATTTATAGAATGTTCTAATAATTACCTTTCACAATTACTTTCCTCCAACTTAATTTCATTTTCTTCCTGTTTAATAATTAGATCTCGATTATTTATTTCGATAAAATTTTCATTTTTTATTTCTGTTTTCACAATTATATTTTCTCCAAATTCCAAATGTTTTTCTTCTTTATCACTGTAGTTAGCTTCATGTTTTACTTCCCGTTTGAGAATAAATTGTTGCACATTATTTATATCTATTTGACCTTTATTATCTGTTCCTTCTATTTCAATATACCTCTTTATTTTTTCTTCTATATTCAAACAATTCATTATAAATTTGCAAAAACTTTTTAAACCATCATGGCACAAAGTACACATTAGAGGCTCTACGGTGGTAGTTAAATTCTGAAACACAGAAAGCTTACTTACAATTTACATTTGTATATAAACATTTTATAATACATTTACTAAAAAAAAATATGAATCTGTAACTTCACAAATATCATGGCCTTTAAAAAATCTGATATTTGCTATTATGTAATTGATGAAAAATTTAGGTCTTGCGCGAAAACCTTCCATCCTTTCAATACTTAATATGAAAACAAGGAATTAGGTAATTTTTTATATACAGTATGTTTCACATTTTATCAATACACCTCAATATATATTTTTTTACATAGATTCATTTCTGTAACTCGTTTACCATTATGTGGACTGTTTTGACAGAAAAAGAAATCCTGAACCACAGCCCATTATGTAGTAAAAATATTAGTTGAGCATGGACAAAATATAAAACATGATGCAGAATCATAATTTTTAATTTTTTACTTAAAAAAATATTTAAAAAACATCAATTCGCTAAATAAGAATAATGATCTGAATTATATTCGGCAGATAGTTGAGCCAATCCAATAACCAGCAGTTATTGAATCGACATTAGTTCTTTACTCATTTGGTTAGACGGCATTGTTAAAAAGTTTTACTTCAGTAAACAAATTTTAAGGAAGATCTAAATAAATAAATTTCATTGATGTTTCAAACTATTGGGGGTCGTATAACTACAAATAAACTTAAAAAAAGCTTCATTAATTCTTTTACTGAAATTTTGTAAACAAAACATATGTACCATTAACTAAATATGACACACTTGCAACTATTAAACACCCAACTACACTTAATAACAAACTACCGATTAATTAAGACAACAGGTTAATGTTGAATATCTTCTAAAAACTTCAGAGCTATCATCACAGAGCATGGGCACAGTAGAGAAAAGGCGTCTAAGCACTCTCTACTATGGCACAGCAATTTTTTTTTATGAAACTATATTCTAAATAAGAACCTGCAATCAATTTTGTGTAAATTTGATAGGATCAATATATTGATTTCTTTCATCCAATTTAGCGGTGTTCAAGAAATGCTTTTTTTACGCAAAACTTTATTGAATACAATTATTCCTTAGGTGAGAATATGGGTATGAGAACAAAAACAGTGAATGGTCTGGAAGTAACATTGTATTCAAAACAATCATTTTCTGACCATATTTCAAAGTTAACTGTTGTTGCCTCCCGCATGATGGGATTTATATACATAATTATAAAGTATTTGAAAATAGTAATGCCCTAAAGTCCTTATATTTTACGTTAGTAAGAAGCAGGTTATAATACGCATGTTTTTTATTTTGATGATCGTTCATAAATACTCGCGCAGATTCTAGAAACCGCCACACTCAGGTCTATGGGCCTATTAATAATAATAATAATAATAAGGGGTGCAAAGGACCGGCAACCTCCACGTTGGTGCACCCTGGACAGGCAGAGGTAACTCTGCCTGACTAATGTCGGCCGGGGGTACCAAGGCTAACCACCTGGTACTCCTTCTACTTCTGGTTCCTTATAACCTTAGAAGAAGGGCCCCTCACGATCGACCCCAAGCGGATGGCGGGAGGGGCCTCACCGGATAGTCTCACCAATGACAACAGCAATGCACACGGACGCTTTAAGTGGACGAGGGAACTTCGGGATGACTTGCTGACCTGCCGCGAGAGTAGCGAACCTGAGCGAAGGGGATACATGGCGCGATTGCATGCACTTTGGTGCGAAATGCACCCAGAGCATCGCGCCTACTCTCAACAACATCTGAGAGATCAAGTATCCTTTCTGCTCAGGACAGGTTACGTAAGTGCACTCCGTCAGCTGGAAGAACCGCCAGCCGCAGTACCACCGCGGCAATTACCAGCTGATGGGGAACATCCTTTAGAGTTCACCGATGTAGACTTAAGGACGAGGGTTAGCCTTAACACCAGGGCTAACCTAAAGCCACAAGACCTGGCTAGAATGGACGCGGTCATCGATGAGGAAATTCCGGAAGATGTAGACATCTGGCAAATCAACTGTGCCGTGTACAACGCCGCGAAGCAACTCGTCCCCCGTGAGAGGTTAACCAATCACGGGGTCGAGAAAGCCAAGCGGCGTGTACAAAAAAATCGAAGGCAAAATACAGTCGGCCAGACAACAAGCTTCTCGGATCCAGAGTGTGGTGGAATATAAGACGACTGATAGAGTTTTTACTCCCAGGATCCGGCGCATAGCTGCCGGATTAAGACGTCAACACCATACTCTAAATCTGACAGTGATGCTTACCATCAAGCAGCACTGTCTAGATAGAATCCGAGCGCTCATGGCGATAAAGAAAACATTGAAGAGGCGGGTGAGGAGTATGGAACAAAACAATTTGTTCCGTACGAATCCATCCCGCCTCTTTCAAGAGCCACAGCGTGTTGTCGAGAATCCGCCGACTGTAGAAGATGTCGAAACCCTCTGGAAGGGAATCTACGAAACGACGCGTCCATTCAATAGCGACACTCCATCAATTGCACACTTCGAGGCTCTGTGTCACAGACATCTTGAAGAGCCAGAAGAAGTGTGCCCGGCAATCAGTACGGAGGAAGTCCAACAAGCACTTGTTGGTACCAAGAACTTCGCTGCCCCGAGCCCAGACGGCATTAACAACTGGTGGTGGAAGAAATTTCCTTCCACTCACCGCCGTCTGGCGCGAGTTTTCAACTCATGGTTGAACGAGGGGCAGCAGATTCCGGACTGGTTTGTCGAGGGACGTACTGTGCTTATCCCCAAAAAGGGGATCTTTCCGACCCGAGGAATTATAGGCCGATCACTTGCCTTAACTCCTGCTACAAGATATTTACACGTATCTTGTATGCTAGGACGCTGAGGTCTGTTGATCCGGTCTTCCAGCAGATACACGAACAGCGTGGTGCCAAGAAAGGCATGGCAGGTTGCAAGGACAGCCTGCTGATAGACCGCTGTATTACACAGGATTCTGTGCAATACAAGCGGAATCTATCGATGGCCTGGATTGATTACCGCAAGGCATTTGATACAACATCACATGAGCTATTGTTGTACTTGCTCAAATGTCTTGCAGTACCAGCACCACTAGTGAGATGCATAGAACAGCTGCTGCCGCTCTGGAAGACCCGCTTCATCATAACATCAGGTGCACAGCGGGTCACGACAGAGCAGGTGGCATTTAGGAGAGGAGTTTTCCAGGGTGACTCCTCTCTCCTCTTCTGCATCTCACTGCTGCCGTTGTCTGTTGGGCTCCGCCAAACCCACGGATATCAATGTGGGCCACCCAGCGACCGGAGGCATAAGGTCACCCATCTATTTTATATGGATGACCTTAAACTTCATGCCTCCGGAGAGCGTGAACTACAAAACGCTCTTAGGGTGGTCGAAGAATATACGCGGGCAATTGGTATGGAGTTCGGGTTGGACAAATGTGCAGTCGTCCACCTCAAGAGAGGACGATGCGGGGAATTCTCTGATGATGCGCAGCTCGCAGACGGAAGCATCCTAAGACATCTGGATGCCGGAGAGACCTATACATACCTGGGTGTGCAACAAAGGCACATCCAAGATGTGACACAAATAAAGGATTCTCTCCGCGGCAAGTACAGACACCGCCTCCGAAAGATTTGGTCTTCCGAACTTTCGGGGAAGAACAAGGTGTCTGCAACTAATATGCTTGCCGTTCCGGTTCTGCTCTACTCCTTCGGAGTAGTAAAGTGGAGGGTAGATGAGCTGCGCCAATTAGACAGAGATACCCGCAAGATGATGAATATTCACAGAAGTATTCATCCTAGATCGTCCGTTCCTCGTGTGTACCTCCCACGTCAACGGGGGGGGCCGAGGACTCTTGAGCCTGGAGTGTACGCATGGCAGAGTAGTACTGAGTATGGCATGTAACATACTCAGGAGCTTAGATCCCCTCTTGCGGTTCGTAAAACATCACGAAACTGTAGGAGTGGGAGCAGGATTGTTCAAGGCAGCAAAAAGAGCCGCAGATGAACTCGGTCTCGCATTAGACATCAGGCGAGGAGGCCGGCGAGGTGCTGATGTTGAGTCAGTCACCGAACTTCAGCCAAATCGTCTGAAAGCCCGAATTAGAGCTGCCGAACAGGAAAATCTGTTTCGGCAGCACGTCGATAAACCCCAGCATGGTGTCTTCTATAAGAACATAGAAACACTGGGTTTATCGACCAGGCTGACCTTCGCCTTTCTAAGGTCAGCAGGGCTTAAGTCGGAGACCGAGGGATTCATTATGGCCTGCCAAGATGGTGTTATCAACACCTTGGTCTACCGTAGCCGCGTGTGGCGTGTAGAGGTTCCTGATATCAACTGCAGGACCTGCCATCAGGCGCCGGAATCGCTCATGCACTTACTTTCTGCATGTCCCATATATGCGATTTCGGCCTACATCCACCGACATAACGCGGCTTTACGAGTGCTATACTACCATCTAAGGCACTCGTACGGGGTAGACCAGACACCAGTGCTGCCTTACGTCCCCGGAGATATTGAGTCCGTTGTCGAGAACGAGAAATGCCGGATTCACTGGAACTACTCGTTCCCGACTGTCAGGCTAATCCAAGCCAACAAGCCTGACATAGTCCTCCTCGACCATCAACTCAAGGTGATGTATGTTATCGAGTTCTCGGCACCTGCTGAGAAAAACATCACCTTGAAGGAGGAGGAGAAACGGACCAAATATCGCGATCTCCGGTACGAGCTCCAAGTGCTGTACCCAGGCTACTCGGTCAAAATGGTCGTCCTTATTATCGGTGTACTAGGAGGGATAAAGCCTACGCTGCTCTCGGAACTGAAGATCATACCGGCCTGCCAAAAACCAGCCGAGTGGCTGGCAGGTCAAATGCAGAAGGCGGTCATTCTGGGTTCTCTCCGTCTGCTTAGGGCACACGATTCTGGTATCTACAGTCACTAACCCTGCGGGATGCCGGGAGTGGCTGTAGTTGATGCGCCGGCGCGACTCCCGTGAGGCGTCGGAGGCCACGGGAGGACTGACCGGCATCGGGAAACCGAAAAAAAAAAAGCTCCTGCTACAAGATATTTACACGTATCTTGTATGCTTGGACACTGAGGTCTGTTGATCCGGTCTTCCAGCAGATACACGAACAGCGTGGTGCCAAGAAGGGCATGGCAGGTTGCAAGGACAACCTGCTGATAGACCGCTGTATTACACAGGATTCTGTGCAATACAAGCGGAATCTATCGATGGCCTGGATTGATTACCGCAAGGCATTTGATACAACATCACATGAGCTATTGTTGTACTTGCTCGAATGTCTTGCGGTACCAGCACCACTAGTGAGATGCATAGAACAACTGCTGCCGCTCTGGAAGACCCGCTTCACCATAACATCAGGTGCACAGCGGGTCACGACAGAGCAGGTGGCATTTAGGAGAGGAATTTTCCAGGGTGACTCCCTGAGTCCTCTCCTCTTCTGCATCTCACTGCTGCCGTTGTCTGTTGGGCACCGCCAAACCCGCGGATATCAATGTGGGCCACCCAGCGACCGGAGGCATAAGGTCACCCATCTATTTTATATGGATGACCTTAAACTTTATGCCTCCGGAGAGCGCGAACTACAAAACGCTCTTAGGGTGGTCGAAGAATATACGCGGGCAATTGGTATGGAGTTCGGGTTGGATAAATGTGCAGTCGTCCACCTCAAGAGAGGACGATGCGGGGAATTCCCTGAAGATGCGCAGCTCGCAGACGGAAGCATCCTAAGACATCTGGATGCCGGAGAGACCTATACATATCTGGGTGTGCAACAAAGGCACATCCAGGATGTATCACAAATAAAAGATTCTCTGCGCGGCAAGTACAGACACCGCCTCCGAAAGATTTGGTCTTCCGAACTTTCGGGGAAGAACAAGGTGTCTGCAACCAATATGCTTGCCGTTCCGGTTCTGCTCTACTCCTTCGGAGTAGTAAAGTGGACAGTAGAGGAGCTGCGCCAATTAGATAGGAATACCCGCAAGATGATGAATATTCACAGAAGTATTCATCCTAGATCGTCCGTTCCTCGTGTGTACCTCCCATGTCAACGGGGGGGGCCGAGGACTCTTGAGCCTGGAGTGTACGCATGGCAGAGTAGTACTGAGTATGGCATGTAACATACTCAGGAGCTCAGATCCCCTCTTGCGGTTCGTAAAACATCACGAAACTGTAGGAGTGGGAGCAGGATTGTTCAAGGCAGCAAAAAGAGCCGCAGATGAACTCGGTCTCGCATTTGACATCAGGCGAGGAGGCCGGCGGGGTGCTGATGTTGAGTCAGTCACCGAACTTCAGCCAAATCGTCTGAAAGCCCGAATTAGAGCTGCCGAACAGGGAGAAACTGTTTCGGCAGCACGTCGATAAACCCCAGCATGGTGTCTTCTATAAGAACATAGAAACACTGGGTTTATCGATCAGGCTGACCTTCGCCTTTCTAAGGTCAGCAGGGCTTAAGTCGGAGACCGAGGGATTCATTATGGCCTGTCAAGATGGTGTTATCAACACCTTGGTCTACCGTAGCCGCGTGTGGCGTGTAGAGGTTCCTGATATCAACTGCAGGACCTGCCATCAGGCGCCGGAATCGCTCATGCACTTACTATCTGCATGCCCTATATATGCGATTTCGGCCTACATCCACCGGCATAACGCGGCATTACGTGTGCTATACTACCATCTAAGGCACTCGTACGGAGTAGACCAGACACCAGTGCTGCCTTACGTCCCCGGAGATATTGAGTCCGTTGTCGAGAACGAGAAATGCCGGATTTACTGGAACTACTCGTTCCCGACTGTCAGGCTAATCCAAGCCAACAAGCCTGACATAGTCCTCCTCGACCATCAACTCAAGGTGATGTATGTCATCGAGTTCTCGGCACCTGCGGAGAAAACATCACCTTGAAGGAGGAGGAGAAACGGACTAAATATCGAGATCTCCGGTACGAGCTTCAAGTGCTGTACCCAGGCTACTCGGTAAAGATGGTCGTCCTTATAATCGGTGTACTCGGAGGGATAAAGCCTACGCTGCTCTCGGAACTGAAGATCATACCGGCCTGTCAAAAACCAGCCGAGTGGCTGGCAGGTCAAATGCAGAAGGCGGTCATTCTGGGTTCTCTCCGTCTGCTTAGGGCACACGATTCTGGTATCTACAGTCACTAACCCTGCGGGATGTGGGGAGTGGCTGTAGTTGATCCGCCGGCGCGACTCCCGTGAGGCGTCGGAGGCCACGGGAGGACTGACCGGCATCGGCATCGGGAAACCGAAAAAAAAAAAAGATTTTAAAGTCACCATTCAATCAAGAAATAGTCCTCAAACACTATCCAGTAGGTAAATTCTCCATGTTACCACTAATTCCTGAGAAGAACATTGTAGAACGTTTTCGAATATTCCAAAAATGTCTCTTCCAATCCACTTCCGACACCAAATTGTTACGTGTTTGCTATCCCCACAAACATCTCTACTCGTAGATTCGTTCATTAAAAGTCCAGGTAACACTTATTCACTACTTTATTAACTAATTAATAAATTAACAACAATTGAGATCCCGAGATCTCGAATAGCGCATGACGGGATTGTTTAAAATATCAAGTCCAATTAAAATATCAGTTGTGAAATTTATCATATGAAATTCCACCAATATCACTTTTTCATTCGAGTATACAGTGCCACCTATACCATTCAATTTCAAGTAGTTCCTTCTGGTTGTATACACAACTTTTTTTACTAACTGACTGAACACTAGGGATACATCTGCACCCATGTCAATCATCACATCAATAATTGTTCCACCCACAATTGCAACAGATATATTTGCTTTCATATTAATCACCTGTTCGTTTTTATTACTCACTCTGATTTTTGCAAAACAAGTTTCCTCACTATGTCCTTATTTTTTACAATACTCACATATTTGTATTTTTGGTCGCTTTTCAGTAGGTTCACTATTAGTTATAATTAGATCTATGCAATTTGGAACAGACAGACGTTTCTTTTATGATCTCTGTCTCCACAGTTGTAACAACCAGAGAAAAAACGTCTATCGTTTGAATTATATTTGACATTTATGTTATTATTTCCACTATAATTGTTCTTAATTTTAACATCACTGGTAGAAAAGTTGGCATTACATTCAGGTTTCACTTTATTAAAGCGAGATAAAGCATTCATAAATTCAACCAAAGTACTATGATGTAAATCAGTTAATTAAATTCTGACATTACAGTCCAAAATGCCTTCACAAATTGAAGAAATTACTATCTCGTCAAAGTTTACAAAAATAGGTTTTAACAGACCAAAATATTGAGCTTTTTTCCACCGTATTCAGAATAACTAGTGAACTCATTGCAACTTAAATTAACAGCTCTGTTAAGGAGATAACCAAGTTCTACCTTACGTGGAAATGCAGCTTTAAAACCTGCTTTGAAATTTGACCACTTTCTGTTGTCACTCCTCCAACCTGTAAACCAATGTTTAGCTTCACCTGTTAGTATGTTAGATAACATTGTGACAATTTTATATTCCTCCCATTTTTGTTGATTCATAACTTCTTCCACATTATTACATCATTCATTTGTGCCATCCATTTCAGTTGCACTTAAATTCTGCCATTTTTAGTTGCGGCGGCACTTGAAAGTTGATTAAGTACTGCCATCCTAGCAGTTAGTACACTTTGTTGGGTAGCAAGCTCATTATGCTCATTATTGTCGGCCATTTTGTAAATCTATATCTGAAATCACAACATTTTATGTTAAAATGGTAAAAATACTAATGGGGCCCAATGTAGCACTTGAATTCTGATTCCACTTCTGATATTAGCATTTATATATTAAAAGCGTAAACAAAAATGTAATACAAAGATAAAATAGTAACGACTACACCGAACAAGGCTCGTGGTTATTCTGACGTGCGATTTATAATATACATATGTCAATCAGAGCGCACTATTACTGAATCAACACTTGAACATGTAATATTTAGGTACGCTTGGCGCTAACACTTTGTATTATATATTCTAAGAGTTTGTGTTTAAAAGCTTCACTTGTATTAGTAGATTTGATATATTCAGGTAATTTATTGTATTCATTAACACCTTTAAAAACAAAGAAATTATTGTATTTTTACAATAAGTTCTAGATATGTAGATATTATTCATAGTTCGAGTAAAATGATCATGAATATCACTTTGAAAATTAATGTATTCTTTAAGTATTTCAGATTGATGTTGATTTTCAAACTCTAACTTTTTGTTTCTTACCACTTAAATAATCTGTTAACCATTCTAGAACTTTGCTACTAATTCCATATTGACTTATGAAGGAAAATCTGTATATCCCTCCCCTCTGCGACCCTATTACTTATGTCATATCATAAGTTTTCCCTATGTCCTAGATATAATAACATCTTAGAAACAGTCAGTCTAACATGGGTTGTTAACTAGAAAATGGAATCGCTCAAAGAAATAGCAAAATGTCACACAGAGAATAGAGAAACGTGAATAATTTCATTTTCTTTTTGGTCATTTTTGAAGCCGTCAGAAAAAAATATTGTAATTCGAGCAAAACGTATATTTTCCGTTTGTGCGAAAAATACTACTCTCCACTCTAGTTACACAAATTACTACTACCGATTGTTACAAAATTATCTGAGTGGTAAATCATTTTTGTAACTTTTTTTTCTTAACTTTTAACTACAATCGTATTTGCGAAATTTCTTCATTTAAGTATTCATAAGTATTATTAAATACCGTTCGCGTTCAATGCTTCAATATTATGATATGACATAACCAAATTTCACGAGCAGCACTACAAAACAAAAATTAGATATATCCATAAAAACAGAAAAAACTATTGATGAATTGTGAAACACACTGTATATATGTGACATGCCTGGAGGAAGGATGCTTATGGCTAATTTTCGACTTTCAGGTTTTGACAGACTGTCAAATCTATAATCTTTTAACAAAATTGTTGTTATATTAAAAAGTAACATCAATTTTATTTATTTTAACGAAGATAGAGATCTGGAACAAGTGTTTTTATTAAGTTAAAAGTTCAAAGATTGCAAAACTATCAAAACCTGAAAGTCAAGAGTTGAGTCATAAGCAAGTCACATATAGGCATAAATAATTTTCTCTTGTGCTTTTCAAATAATTTTTTATTGTGAAAGGTGACTCAAACAATTAACTTTAATAAACCCTTATTACAGTTCGTTGCCACCAGAAAAAATTACACAAATCAGGTTCACAACATCGAGCCAATTAAGTATGAATAGTGTTACCAAGATCGACATTTTTAATCTCATGTTTCTGCTGATACCAACCAGTCATTATAATGAAAATCTGGATAAATCTTACCAGTTCTGGAATATACATTTGCAGCATATCTTTACTTGTAAGTGCATTTTCAATTGATACATTAAAAGTTGTGAAACATGGTATTATTGTCTGTTTCTTACAAAACCGGCATATCTTTTGGTCTTCAAAGATGGCATTTAAGTTTGTCTTCGGCAGCAGGGATATCTCTTTTGGTTCTAAATTCATGTCCTTATAACTGTTAAAACGTAATAACTTTTCGTCAGTACTAATGCAAGTCAATTTAAAATTTAATGATTTCTGAAGGTTTGTAGCACATGTGTCACATATCACTGGTTCCTCGCATATATTTAAATCCTGAAATAAACAGTTAACAATGTAATAACAGAATTTGTAATGTTTAAATAAGTCATCATTAAATAATTAATGAGATAAATAATTACAAAATGCTAATAAGCTCGCTTACAAACTTTTATTTTTATGTATGTACATGTACATCCTTTTTTAAGAATATATTATATTATATTATATTCGGAAATGTGGGAAAAAAATTGGGCCAGTGTGAGTGACGACAGTGAATTCGTCTAAATTCAGTTGCATACTTGATATACCTACATAAATGATATTGATCCTGACATCAATGGACTGGAAAATATATGTGCCGAGTGTTCAGTCTCACTTGAACAGGATGAAGAATATTTTGAATGTGACTGCTGTAAAAGAGTTATGCATAAAAATTGTACGAAACTAACTTCATCAGAATTGAAATGTATGCTGCCTTAAAAATGAGCTTTAAAACTAGTATGTTTTAGTATGTAGTCAATTTTTAAACAAACTTCCTCAGCTTATAAATACGGTGGATAAACTGAAGGATATGAAAGAAGAATAAAATGGAAAACTAATAGGCGAACAGACTAATGAAAAGGAGGTAAAATATAATAATCAAGACAATAGGCATTATTGTCTTGATTATTGCCGCAGTTACTCACAAACTATTAGACAACTTAAGTCATATTAATAAAACCAGTAAATGAACAGAACAGTAAAGTCACCAAAAATGAAATCAGACAGAATATAGATCCAGCAGATATAGGAGTGAATATCTCTAAGTTCAAAAAAGTGTCAAAATAAGGGGTAATAATAGGATGTGAAAATAACTCGAAAAGAAATTGACTCCAGTCGAAAATTACTAAAAAGATGGGGGCTATCTCTAACGTAGAAATCCCAATATTAAAAAAGGCCTAAGCTCAAAAAAGTGAATATTAGCAAGGAAGATCTAGAAGAAACAGAGGATGAAGTGATGAGCAAATTAATAAAATATAATAAAATCAAGAAAGGGGAAGGTTTTCACTTGAAGATTCTAAAAAGGATAGCAAGTAATAATTATAATGACACATTAATTCTTGAAGCTGATGGCCGGACACATAATGTGCTAATAAACGAAGAAACCATAGGATGGTCAAATGCAAGGTATTTAATCATGTAAGTTTGTACAATGCTATAAATGTCTAGGATATAATCACATCGTAAATAACTGTAAATCAGAAGAATTCTGTTCAACTTGCGCTGGAAAACACAATTTTAAGGAATGCCGTTCACAATTAGTAAAATGCATAAACTGTATTAAAGCAAATAACCAGTTAAACTTTGATCTTGACATTAAACATAAAGAAGTTGATAGAAACTGTCCATATTAAAAGGTTATAGTAATGAGATTGAATATTTCACTGAACAATAGCAACTAAGAAAAACAAACTCCTGACAAACTTATGGCATTTTAAAAGTTGGACACATCAATGCTAGACCTATTGTTAATAAATTTATAGATGTTAAAGAATTCCTTATTAATCAACAAATCGATATTTTGGCGATAACTGAAACCTGACTAAAAAAAGAAACAATCTACTAAAACATATTGTTCCGTTTTCATCTATTTTTTTGATTATGTTTTCTTACTTAATAAATATTGTACTATAATAATCATAATTATCATTTAATTTAGATTCATATTTGTATTTTTTACTCTTAAAATACCCGCTTTTCTATTCATATGTTTTTTATATATTCGCATTTATAAAACGGTCATAATGAGGTGACTTTGGCGACTATTTCCAAGAAATCATCGTGACATTTTGTCTTGTCAAAATTCAAGAAGTATGCCATATATAAAATATCAACCCGCTAATCTTTACTCACCGCCTGCATATAGTGCTCGTTACTAGTTAAGCAATTAACATCTTACTCTAATGTGTGTACCATTTGAAGTGCTATTTAACATTTAAATCCTGTTTCTTAGGACTTTTTATATAATTAATGTGTACCCATTACTTTTCTGCTGTCTCGAACCATAGCTTTTGATGCACCAAGATTAATGGGCCCTCTCCGATGTGGAAGACTGGGAGCCACATAATCTACAGGGTAAGTCGCTTTTCCTCGCCATCTCATTGCATATATTGTTTGCTCAATACAAATAGGAAAAATTACGAGGACAGTTCATTTATCTCTCGTGAGTTTATAAAACTAAATTTTTATTTGTTTTGAACGCATAAAAAACACATATGAAATATAAAATTACACCCTGAACAGACTGGACAGAGAATACCATAAAGGAGGAGGCATGGTACCTTATACCAAGAAGACACTGAAATGTAAGAGACTAGAACTAGACTAGAACAAATAACATAAATGGAATAGAATAACTGTGGATTAAATTAATAAAAATAATAAATAGTTTTTTTAAACTATATTTATTTTTCACTTTTTAGTTTGATGTGATATGAAAGCGTGTTTTGTAGTTTTTTTTTAAACTATATTTATATGGCTTATTGATGCTGATATTATAACATATTACGATCCAACAGATATTTCTGAAAAAAAAATATATATTTTTTTTATTTCAGCCGTGGGATTTGAACTCACGCCCGAGGAGGCTGTCGTTTCGCGTCGACTGCCTTAGCCCGCTCGACCACCGATCTAACTGACAATCATGGAATGTACTTACATATTAAGCCTTTGCTCTCACGCACAGGATACGTGAGGAAAGGACTGGCGATCCTGATCAGGATAATGATATAAACTTATCAAATATTGTATTGTTACCGGTTCTTCGTAAGTGTACAAAGTTTCAATTAAATCTGTCCGTTTAAAGTGGGTCAAAATCGAGTCCAAAGAGTCGGTTACAAACAAACAAGCAAACAAGCAAGCAAGCAAGCAAACATACAGGTGAAGCTAATAAAAGCGTGTTAATAAAAAACTATCGGAACTGTTTATAAACCATACAGAAACTCACCTATTGAACCTCTTGAGGATACACTCACGGAAATTAGTATGAACTTTGAATACATTTTATGCATGGGAGATTTAAATCAAAATATGTTACTGAATACCAACCAAACGAAAAAATTAAAACAATGCTGACCTCATTAGATATGAAACAGCTTATAAAAGATCCAATAAGAATAACATCAGATATTGAAAGACTAATTTTTGTCATATATATACAAGCTAGGAACAATGCGTTGAATTAATAACAGATCAAGGTCAAAAGACTTTAGAATATTTGATCTAGAAATCAGGAGTGCCCCAAGGATCCATTCTTAGCCCACTGTTGTTTAATATCTTTGTCACAGACTTGGAAGGTGCAGTTAGACATTGTTCTATTCATTACTATGCTGACGATATCCAACTCAAATTTAGTTTCAAAGCAAATGACATAGATATAGCTTTTGGTTTAATAAGTAAGGGCTTAAATAATCTTTACGAATGCACTACGGCCTAAAAATTTATGCCGCCGAAACTGATGCAATATTATTTCGAAGTTAAGAAAATAAAAAGTGCCATTAACAAAGAAATAGTGCTCAAAGTAAATGGTGAAATATTAAAATCAGTGAATGAGTAAAAAACCTAGGCGTCGTTATGGGATGATAAGCTCTCTTACACGAAACATGTTGCTAACTTATGTCAGTTAGCATACACCTTAAAGTTCTATACCACCTATAAAACTATATAAGTAAAGAAGATATATTAAAACTCTGTGACTTTAAGTATTATCATGCCTAAATTATTGTGATTCTGTATATGGCTCATGTTACAACTGATAATTCCAAAAAACTTCAAAATGTACAAAATTCCTGTATACGATTTACTTTACATGTTCCCTATCGAGAACATATTAGCCCCCATCTTAGACACAATGGCTGTTTGGACATAAAAACTAGACGATGGGTGTATAACGCTAATTTCATTTTACGTTTCTATGGAGTTCGTCAGTCATTTTTTTCGGGTGCAGGGTCGTGAGCAAAGATACTGTTTTACCTATTTTCTTTTATTTATAAACCTTATAAATTACGTTATTTATTTAGATGTCATATAATTCGTCTAAACGTGCGATTGACGCCTGATTTCGGTAAAAAAAAATGACTCCTTTGTTTCGAAGATACTACAAAAACTCCAGTTGACAGCATAACAATAATATACATAAGTTGAGGTATCTCAAGTTACGATAATTTATGTACGGATGTAAAAATACATAACGGGTGTAAAAAAATCAGAGTAAAAGAGAGAGAATGTGGAAGAGGCCTAAAAATTACATCTCTAGCAGAAATAAATTTTGAATAGCAATTTAGAAAAATAAATAATAAAAACTCACCCTAGGTATTATGAGGCCTCTTATTAAAAATTTACAAAGTTTAGTGGAAGATTATCACAACAATTGATTTAGCAATATTGCTAGCTCCATTTCCAGCTATTTTCTGCCTCTCGAAGGATTCCCTTCCTTTTTTCATAAACTCTTTTTATTCTCATTTCTTTTTCTTTCTTTTTTTTTTTGTAAATGATACTGGTTAAATTAAATTCGCATATGGAACCAACAATACGTTTTTATATTTTATTGCCACACAGAGGGCTGCATATAAATGGTACTGACTAAACTGTAAAATTTCCTTATTTTAACCATTACAGGTGCATCTTTGCTGCCTCATATATAAAATTATCAGATCTGAAACACCAGAATATTTAAACAAAAAATTTGAAAAGAGATCAAAAGCTCATACAATTATGACGAGATGACGGGAAACCACTTTAAGTATACCTATCCACTCTACTAACTATTACAAAAAAAAAGTTTTTCTTATCAGGCAACTAAGACATATAATCAAATACCAAATAATCTGAAGGATTTGCCATTTGTTAGCTTCAAAAACAACCTTGTTAGAAGTATAAAGTATGGCAGCTTTAATATAGAATTCTAGTCTCCTAGATAAATCAGATAGAAATAGTTAATTTATTTATATTATATATAT
>JANEYF010001473.1:0-29625 GCA_029963845.1 Rhamnusium bicolor | reverse complement strand
TCCTTTTATTTTCCTCGCGTCCTGATTTTTTGACCTTTTATCCTTAAAATTATAAATTTGAGGTTGGTGCAACCGATCTGAAGCGACCACAGTTGGGCAATTCCTCTCCTAACATATAAATATATTAAATTTGTTTTAAAATTGTGATGTTTGAAAATATTAATTCCGCAATATATTTTTGATCGACATTTAAAAATATGTACATAATATTAAATATTATATGAATATACTATTTTTAATATGATCTAATCTAACAGATACAAGTACAATTGTATTTGTTCGAAATCGAATTCAAATGCCATTTTACATGAATCAGTGACATTAAGCAAAGCTCGGAAGTTTAAATCTTGTATATTTTTCCCTCAATTGCAGGATTGTTCGTGTCATCGTTTCTCATTATTAATGAAGCAGTACATTTTGTCAACAAAAATCAGTGTAATTTAGCTATAGCTGTTGACCGCTCAATAAAAATGAGGTTAGGCATAATATTTCGCGTGCTTTAACGTCTAGTACCAACACGCACACTAATGAAACTATCAGGTAATTAGCTCTAATGTGTTAATGGCCATAAAGTAACCTATGGTAGAGCATAGCGCCTGACCGCGACGAGCCAGTGATGACATGATACTTTTTACTCCATTACCCCCTTAGTGAAACGAACTCACCATGAATCTTATGTACACACCACAGATTTTATAGAACACTTTTGAATTACTGCATTGACACGAACTATTTACATTTTGTATGCATTTTACATTACTGTTATGGCCTCGTTAATTTGAGATAATTTATGATTTATAGGTATCAGATACTTTAAATCAGAGAGGAACAAGAAATAAGGTTTATAAATACATTTTTTATGATTTATATTCGACGAAATGAGATAAATTTTAACCGATCAAAAAGTTTAGAAGGTGTTGAAAACATTTTTTAACATAAAACCGTTTCAGAGCAACTTGAATTCGAATATTAAAAACGTTTTGTCAGCTTCAATTATTTCTTAGGTAAACTGGAGAGAACATGGATACATGTTCTATGGATAGAAAATAAAAATATTACCATAAAACAATAATTACTAGCAAGAAAAGTGATAGGTACTTAAAAAGAATTTCATTAATCTGAGTAAAGGATGTTTTCTTTTATGTTACTTAAATTAATAACAAGTGATACATTTGATAGCAGAATTGTGCATAAGTACAAAATAGCAATTCTCAAGTACAATTACAATTACTTTATGGAAAATATATTGTACAATTACAATTACTCTAATTTAAAAAGTAATTAAATACAAGTACAATTATTACTTTACGAAAATGTATTTAAATAGAATTACAATTAGTAATTATATTTCAATCTAATATAGGTAATTTCTTACACGTTTCTCTAAATTGAGGGAAATTTTAAATTGTAGGAATAATGAATATTATAATTTTTTAATTTGAAAATTCAAAAAGTCAATATACTGTCTAATAGTCTTATATATATATAGGTTAAATATTTGAGATATATTTATACTTAATGTAACAATAAATGCCCCCTTTTGTCATAGTGGCTTTGTTTAATTACAGATTATTTTAATACACCTATAATTGATGTTGTGTTATGCTATAAGGAATAAGAGATATATCTTTACAAAGTGCAATTAATTTTTTAAGTTTTATATTGAACACTAATAGTGCATTATTAACATATTTATTTCATTTCTGCAGAAATGTAAATAAATAAAGAAAAAAGTAATTGTAATTGTAAAAGTGCTTATGACAATGAAAATATTAAGATAAATACAAGTACATTTATACTTGTATTTTAGGTATAATTAAACTTACTTGGAAAACTTAAATGAACTTAAGTACAATTAATATACAACAAAATGTATTTAATTACTTTGTATAAGTATACTTCATATACAGGCACAACTCTGTTTGATGGTGATACTTTCCAATTACAGGGTTTTTCTTTCTCTTTTAGAATTTTTAAAAACTAGTGTGTTTCTTTGTCTCTATTATTTTTTTTTTTTTTTCTATTTAATAGTTATTAATTAAAAGATAAGGGCGCATTTATTTTTTATCTAAAACTTCTATGTTCAGTGAAGTTTTGAAATTTACGTAGAAAAAACTATTAAATGATTATCTTATAGAGGCCAAAAGAAACGAATAAAAAGAAAATATTTTAAGAGTTTTTATTGTTGTTTACTTAGTAATTTTTTCTCGAAACTGTTTTCCTCAGTAGTTAATAACAAGATTATTTAATATTTAATACAATATTATAAGAACTCTTAAGATAATAATTAATAGAGCACTTATCTCGGATGATACTGACGTAAAATTCGGAGGCATGAGGGGTACTACGAAATTATAAAAATTCTTACCAGTTTTTGTGGCTTGTTGCTGAATTTGTACTGGAAGAGATTATACGTAGTGGTAGGTGTATCACTGTCATATTGCTACTGATCCCTAAGGGGGTGAAAAGGGATAAAATGTGTTTTTACAGATTCCTTGAGCGAAATCGGACAATTTTTAAACCATAAATGCTATACCATCATCGTGTCAAAATTATAGTGTTAAATCCATGAGAGGTAGAGAGTTGATTTTTCCGCTAGAACCACACTACTCCGCAGAATTTTTCCGGCGAATAGAGTAAAACAAGTTCCAACCCCATATATGCAACAGGAAATGAGATATTCAATTTTTATTTCTTTCATCCCTAATTTTCAATGAAAAAAATGTTAAATACATCGGTTACTTATGAGTAGTATTGGCAAATCGGTCCGCAAGTTACGGGCGGTGCCAGGTAGAGAAATACCCAAATATGTAGGTGGGACTTGTTTACTATTTTAGCAAAGACTAACATTTGATTTTAGTCTATTGTTATGCTTCGTGGAATTGTTACAACGTAATTTATTCCTCTCCGTTGTATTGTTGACAATTTTATTTGTTGTATTTTATTCTTGATAGTAATTTAATAATAAAGAATTATATCAGACTTGACAAGGGTAAAAAACGGCCACACGCTGACAAAGTGAATAAATTTATCAGTGAATTCCCGGATTTATTCTACAATGGTACTATAGTAATTTGTAAGGTGTGCAAGATAGACCTGATGTGCTGGGATAAACGTGATTGTAAACGTCACGTAAATCCTGTGCAACATAAAACTAATAAAAATGACATGCCTTCGACAATAGAGTTTATGTTCTTAAGGGCCTAGTCGGGAAAAAGCTTCGGATAGCTGTATCACTCTCTAGAAAGTTTTTATACATGCGCCGCTGAATAATTTTGCTCTTCGACTATGTCTTCACTGGACGTTTTATTCACCGACTTAATTGAGGTGCGATTCCCGATAGAGGTAACACTTATTTGCTATATTTGTAGTGACAAAGATACTTATTTAGAAAATTCATTTTAACCAAATGGTACGGAATAAAAGTTTGAAACTTGCTGAGCATAATTATGAAGATTCATTCTAGACGACATGTATGAATTTTACCTTGAATTTTACCGATTGATATCATAATTCAGGGAGCTAATTACGTCCAAATTTCACTTATATTTACAGTATAAATTTTCCCCTACATAAAGTGAAAATTAATTAAAATAGATATACATGTACCCTCTAGTACATCTTTAAACTATTGATCCTCCAAATTTGGTGTAATTTGACCAAACCGTATGGAAGAAACAAATTTTGAAAAATTACCTTATAAACACTGGTTCGATTAGCCGTCTTAATGCTGATTGCTTGTGATGTTCCGCTGCACATCCTCATCGATAAACAACCAGTTCAGGAGTTCTGGAATAAATACAATCCCAAGGTGACGTTACCAAGTCGCACAACGTTGCGTAACTATGTACCAACTGTAAGCGAAAACATTGTAAATAAGATTAAATGTGTACTAAAAAACGGCTGTGGCCGTAGCGAGTGGAGCAACCCCACGAACAAAATAAAATCACTTTTAACAAATGTATCATACAATATTTTTTGTTAAACTGCTATTTAAGAAAAAAGATGCCTTCTGTGGGGTTGAGCTGCCGAGCTATCGCACGTGTTGGACGCGTTGGCACTGACCACCCACTCGTTTCAATTATATGTGACAATAAAGTGTATATATCAAGTCAGGTACTGGATAAAGGGTAACTAAGTAAAACAGTTGTAAGTTGTTTAGTGTTTATTAGTAACTACAATTGAAGCTGCCTTTAAATATTGTAAATTTTGTGGATAAAAAAATGGATTTTGAAGAAAATACGGGAAATGAAAGTAATTTTATTATTCCACCAGATGTTGAAGAAGCCGCAAATAGGGCAACTTTAGCTGTTGCCCCTGAAATCGCGGCAACAATATGATATAGCATATAAAAGACTTATTGAATGGTGTAAAATGAAGACAAGTTCACTGAAAATATACTTTTGGCTTACTTCGAAGAAAAATTATGGAAGGCGTCAACATTGTGGTCTAATTTCTCTATGATAAAAGCTCGTTTGAAAATCAAAGAACGTAACGTGGATATAAGCAAGTGTTACAAGCTAATAGAGTTTTTAAAACGAAAAAAAGGATATCGGCCAAAAAAATCGAAAATATTTACTAGCGAACAAATTAATACATTTTTAAATGATGCTCCATACACCAAATGTCTAATGATAAAAGTTGCATCAATTTTTGCTTTATTTGGAGCATGCCGTCGTGAAGAGCTTTGTAAATTAACATTATATTAAAAAATCAGGAAACTCCTTATTGATTCATATTTTGGAGACTAAAACCAACGTTCGTCGTAGTTTTTGTATCGTTGGAAGCTACATGAATTATTACCATAAATATGCTGCATTACGGCCAGCCGCCGTTACCCACCGTTGCTTTTTTTCTAAATTACGTTAACGCCAAATGTACTGTTCAACCTGCTGGGAAGATTCCTACTAATATTGCCGAATTTCTGAAATTGCCAGATCCGAAGCAGTTTACTGGACATTTAATTACAATAAAACGACATGGTGGGTGGAAATCCTCACCCGATGCTGAGAGCTACATTGAAGATTCTATTACAAATAAAAATAAAATTGCTGAGAGAATTTTTCCTCTTCTAATACTACAATTACTTCAGAGAACCTTTCTACCTTGACATCAGCGTTATCAGGTGAAGTCGACGATAGTATTGCAGTTAAACTGAATACCTCCGCAATTACTACTCAGGAATTAACATAAGTAACTGTTCGGGTTGTAATATTAATATTAATGTTTTGAAGCACCTTAGCCCTGGGCTGCTTCATCACGAATAAATTTCCTATATTTGTTACATAAAAACTAAACTATTTCCAAGCAGTTATCTCATTAAATTCCAAATTAACTATTACATAAAAAGGTTAAATCATTTTCTTATAATTGTGGAAGGAAACGTATGCATTCAAACTATTGAGTCTAAATTATTCAGCTAAGTAAAAAAACACACAGTAGTCATTTAATATTTTAAAACGTTGACAAAACTGTACAAAATCTCAAAGCATTCTCCAGCCGAGAACCGATAACATAAACAAACCAATATAAACACGTAGGGTTGTAAAAGCTTTACTAAGAATAGGGTCAAAGGCTAATAAATAAGTCATTATATCACTTTTCACCTAAAGCATCTTGAGTTATATTTAAATTGGAAGAACACAAGTTAGCGTTTGGCTATCTTCATCAAGCTTGCAGGCTTAAACAACGAACTCACTCACGGAAAATCGTATAAATACGCGAGATTTCATACGATCTTGATCACATCTCTGACAACCCCAAGCTTTACACTTTGGTTCTACGGAATCAGGTACGAAGAGATTGTACGACTCTCTGTGATATAGTTGTGCTCCAGGTCAACTGTCTGACAGCCCCAAGGTTTACGATTTGGTTCTTGGAAATCTTGGGAAATAAGAGAGTGGCCCCGTCTCGAGTTACAGCTATCCACCAGCATTGGGAGCCGCGCTTCATTAGCGTGCTATAGCCACCGACGCGCGACGCCGCCGTCGACATGGAGGCGAGTAACTCAGGTGTTACTCTAGAATCCGGGGAGAGTCCCCGGAGAACTCTCCGTGTACACAAAAATTGATAAGGACGGCATTTAAATAATTTCTATACTGCGTTGCCATTTTCTACGTACTCGAGCTCACTAATATTCATTAAACTAATTCAATTTCTTTGTTACGAGTGGAATGGCAACGACAATCAAAGTACGATTCTATATGCTTGGGTTTCGCGGTTTTTAACAATACTTGACTGGTGGTACCAAATGACTTACAGATAGGGTTGTTCTGTTATAATTCACTGCTTAATACATTTTTATTAATAATAATTAGTACAGCCTATATTAAGTCAGATAGGGTCAGTAACAGTAGTTGGAACTTTCATTCACTTTTCCAAATCAAGTTAGATCAAAATAAGATAATGTACAAAATAAATAGTGTCCAGTTGAATCTGCAATATCTGTAACTTTAGTTGACAGATTAGTATGATCAGGTGCCGATACCACCACATGCAGTCTTTTGAACTCTCTGAGTGTTTTGATCAGTGGGTCTTGTCTCTCGACAGGGGCCCAGTGGCCTGCATCCAGTGAGTATTGCTTAATATTCTATGACCACAGTTACCGTACGCGTGCCGTGAATGCGGTTTACGCCTGCCAACCCCTACATAAAACTCTATAGGGTAGTTCGTTTCACCTAGGTTTAAGCCGTGAAGGCGGTGTATTCGGCAAGCCCACAAACAAATGGACAGTTGTCCCAACGAATATTAATTAGCCACGTTAGTTATATTTATGGTACTGTTGTACTGTGACAACGAGTTCGCGAATTAAATTAAAGCATGATGTCTGCACCTGTTCATCTTCTTTGGCAGAGAACATTCTGGTACCTCATACAAGGGAAGTTTCTCTGGCAACCATATGGAAGGTTTACTGTTATTTAAACTACGAAGTTCCGCGCAGGTAACCAAGTTTGGTTGCTTTGCAGGTTCAACTAGTTAAATCTCCATGTATTTCTTGTGGACATTTGTCTGCCATATGTAAGATTCTACATATGCCACTTCACCTATTTGGCGGAAGTTTGCGCATATGTAACAAGGTTTTGTTCATGTCATATTCTGTAATATTTCTCATAGACAGTGGTCTAAGCACAGAAATAAGAGGTTAAAACGTTATTTGAGTTTCCTTGACTTATTGCTACTTTCAGCTACAAAAGTGAATTCTAAGTAAATCAGTAATCATAAATCTAAAGCCAAATCTTACCTATACTAGTCATTCTTTAAAACATATATCAGTGCAGTGCAAATTAGTGTTCATATTAATTGGTAAAATATATGTAATCAAATTAGAACAAATTAAAATCTAATAAACGAAACAAAGTAATACCAAACTTTCTAAAAGTACCTGTGAGGTTACAATAACAGAACAAATTTGGGTCCTACCACTAAAACTAAACGATCACGAAAAGGCCAATGAATTAGGTATTACCTGTCGCTTCACGACCAAGGTGAGACTTAGTAAAAGGGGAATAAATTAAATACAAAATAGACGAGGGGGTTGGGTCGTCATAGTTTCTAAATAAATAATTTATAACTGTTCGATATAACCGGTTATTTGATAACCGGTTTTCCGGATAACCTGTTTTTTAAATATTCGGTTATCCAAATAACTGATTATTCGAATAACCGTGTAACCGGTTTTCGATTTTGTATAAAACCGCGAATAATCCCAAACCGATTAACCGATTATCCAGCAAACCGGTTTCAGTTGCCAGCACTAGTCTATGTATATATATATATATATATATATATATATATATATATATTATATATATATATATATTATATATATATATATATATATATACATATATATATATATATATATATATATATATATATGTGTGTGTATATATATATATATATATATATATATATATATATATATATATTGTCTGGTTAGGAATTGACAAATGATATTGGCTATCGATCTATCATGATTTGAAGGTGTAATTCAATGCAGGTCGGGGTATTTGCCCGCTGAGTAGTTGCTTCCTTCAAATCATATTTAATCACATTAGTTTAGTCCACCTGGGCTAGGGGTCGCCGCTCTCGGTACTTGCTGTGATGCAAGTCGCTATCCGCCACAGAGACATCGAGGATGTCGGTCGGATAGTAGCATTCAGACCATATGAGAAGTTTCATACCTCTCACCACTATTCACTTCACCATAGTTAGTATATAACTAGCAGGTTGGCCACTATCATTTGTCTGTTCCATAACCTATGGCATACTGAAGAGAACAAATAAGTTCGAAATCGATCTATGTCTGGTTAGGAATTGACAAATGATATTGGCTATCGATCTATCATGATTTGAAGGTGTAATTCAATGCAGGTCGGGGTATTTGCCCGCTTAGTAGTTGTTTCCTTCAAATCATATTTAATCACATTAGTTTAGTCCACCTGGGCTAGGGGTCGCCGCTCTCAGTACTTGCTGTGATGCAAGTCGCTATCCGCCACAGAGACATCGAGGATGTCGGTCGGATAGTAGCATTCAGACCATATGAGAAGTTTCATACCTCTCACCACTATTCACTTCACCATAGTTAGTATATAACTAGCAGGTTGGCCACTATCATTTGTCTGTTCCATAACCTATGGCATACTGAAGAGAACAAATAAGTTCGAAATCGATCTATGTCTGGTTAGGGAATTGACAAATGATATTGGTTATTGATCTATCATGATTTGAAGGTGTAATTCAATGCAGGTCGGGGTGTTGCCCGCTGAGTAGTTGTTTCCTTCAAATCATATTTAATCATATATATATACATATATATATATATATATATATATATATATATATATATATATATATATATATATATATATATATATATATATACAGGGTAGTCACCAAGGCACCTCGGTCGATATCTCCTTTAATATTTATTATACAGAAAAAAGTTTCAAATAAAAGTTGTAGGAGGCGAAGAGTACCATATTTCAAAATTATTTCTAATCACACAGGGTGTTTGATGTTAGAGTGGCATATCAAAAGTATGTTTTTTTAAATGGGATACCCAATATATTTTCGCAAATTCTTATTCTTCCTTTAATTGCCTTCTCGAGTGTATCTTGTTTTTGAAATTGTTGCGGCGTTGTCGAATTATTCAACTTTTCCAAAAAATTATCCCTTGCAGACCTCACTAATAAATTCTGCATGAGCGGTATTTTCACAGATTAAGCAAACTTTTTTTTGTTAAATGTTAAGCAATGCCATGACCTAGCCTCCTGATATTTTAAAGTTGAAATTATTTGTACAGGGTGTTTATTACGATGATACAAAAATGGCTAACTTTAATCTATCATAACTTCATTTTTTAAATGGAACACCCCATATATTTTTACATATTTGGATAGAGTTTTTGTCGCTCTACAACTTTTATTAGCCTATAGTTATACCTAAAACCAGCGGTTTCCAGTGAAACTGCATTCTAATAAAAACATCAGGTAATTTCTAGAAATTCGGATACCATAGGAGGCATTGGCACATGTTTTTTTTTGTTTTTGCAAGAAACAACTATGAGCATTATTGTTTCAGTTAATGTAAGTTTCATCTTTTATGAATGAAAAGAAAGTTGTATTATTATTCTACATTTAAATACTTGAAGTGTGTGAATTTTCCAAATATCTAGATGGCATTTATCACTGACATTTGTTTGAAACGAATTTGAAACGCGTTTAATTTGCAGACTTTATTGTTACGTTAATTACAAAAATATATAGGGTGTCCCATTTAAAAAAACATACTGTTGGTATGCCACTCTAAAATCAAACACCCTGTATGATTAGAAATAATTTTAGAATATGGTACTCTTGGCCTCCTACAACTTTTGTTTGAAACTTTTTTCTGTATAGTAAATATTAATGGAGTTATCGACCGAGGCGCCCTTGGTGACTCACTCTGTATATACATTTTTTTTTCATTTTGGAAGCCTTAAATATATTTCCATATTGAAAAGGACGTCTTATTTTAATTTTAAATATTTGTATGTACTTTCTATATAGAATATTTCGTAAATATTCTGATAATGGATTATCTTGTAAAATACGGTGCTTTGATAGAAAACAAAAATGTCAGTTTGATAGTTTGAATATTATATTATTAATTTTTTTCCTAACAAACCTATTTAGCTAATTAAATTATTATAATGAAAAAAATATATAAAAAAGAAACGCTAGAAAACTAGAAAAAATACAACTACAGAACATAACTAAATATATATTATTGTCAATGTTTAACGGTGGATCGTGTTTCTACAAAACTGTTGCCGCCATTCATTATTTTTTTGAACAGACAATGTACTATTATCCTTACATTTATGTTCTTTAAGTGGTTAGTTTTAAAATAAAAAATCAGACTGAAGATTTTACTTACAAATGTATTTTCCTAGAATTTGTGTTACACTTTATGGTTCTGTATAGGTAACGCCCATATACAATTACTAGTTTGGCATGAACTGCTTACACATATTTGATTCAATTAATAAACAACGACTAATAAAGGGAGAGTCCAAAAAATTATAATTAAGAGTGAACAATAAAAATGTTTCGTTTCCCTACTTCACATTTTGTGTTTATATACCAACCATGTATTTTATTTGTACAAACTGTGTTTTAAGTACTATTGAATATGATTACAATAAAAGAAAGGTACCAGTGCGTGAGTTAATAAGTTTAAAATATACAAACCACCCTAATGAATAAAATATAAGGGGGGTGAATAACACACTCATTGATGCGGAACATAAACTGACATATGGTAGCATCACCACTATCCAGATTTATATTATCCCTCTAGTTTGAACCCCGTATGTTTTATACAAGCACCTGTATTTGACATACCTGCTAACAACTTCTACCCTTAAAGTATGAAATTAATTAGGAATGTAAACGTACATGTTTATTACTATATATATATATATATATATATATATATATATATATATATATATATATATATATATATATATATATATATATATATATATATATATATATATATATATATATATATATATATATATATATTATATTTTACACATGATCAACGAATAAAGTGTATTCATTTGGTTTAATACGTTCCTAATAAAATAATAGATTTAAATTGTAAATAAGACTCTTGTCCAGGCCGGTCCCTATTAGAAAAGAATCAACATTACAAGTTTTATAATCGATGGTTTTACAGAGTGGGTCAAAATTCTCTTACCCATTGTTATTAAAATATTATTGTTATTAAAAATGATGTCAAAATTTTACAAACACAACATGAAGTATATTCCTTGGAAATTTATTTGTGCAAAATACTATCATTTAAGTGTCCTCCTTCTTCCTCTTCACAGTCTTGCACTGACCACTATATTTTCCGTAACTGACGTCAAAGTTTCCATGTTATTGTCTGAGGTTCATTCTTAATGTTATTTTTCAGTGCCTTGAGAGTCCGTGGCTTATTTTTGGATACTCTTTCTTTCCCCAAGAGAAAAATCTGGCGCAGTTAAATAGGTCGATCACAAGTGCAGTCACAATTTCCAAAAGTTATTCTGCTGCGAGAACCAGTTCTCAAAAGGGCAGTAGACTGCCTGGCAGTGTGACATATGACCCCATCAGAACAACACTCCGTGGAGTGGAAGACGGACACTTAAAGGACATTCTTATTTGTAAAATTTTGATACCATTTTAATAACAAAAATATTTCAATAACAAATGGGCAAGCGAATTTTGGCCCACCATTTATTAACTTATAATTTATAATAATTTGAATAAATCAATAGAATTGAGGATTTTGAAAATACTAAAGACAACGATGGAGTTCTAAGTAATGTATCGGAATTATCGCCCTCTTCTCACTGAAGTCTGTTGTTGGGTAATGAAATATTCGACGATGTAAAACAGCTTGTGTAAATTGGAATAATTAGGATAAATTATTATTATTTTAAATTTTCTAGATATTTCTAAGCTGAACTAGCTTTCATTATTTAAACGATTAATTAAGATATCATATTTAACATGTCTCAATTATTCGGGAAAGTCGTCAATTTGTTCATTAATTTTAAATAATTTTCAGTTATATTAATAAATCAAGAATACTTTGGAGTAATGTCATATTTGATGTGAGATATACAGTGCACCTGTTTAATGCTTCAAATACCTGAATTGTGAATTATTGTGTAAAAGTCAAGACTGACCAAAAACGATATTATTTAAAAATGCTTCCCTGAAGCAGGGTAGACTAATACTGAGTGTGGCATGTAACATCCTCAGGAGCTCAGATACCTTCTTGCGGTTTGTGAAACATCATGAAACTGTTGGAGTGGAAGCAGTATTGTTAAGGCAGCAGAAAGAGCCGCAGATGAATTCGGTCTCGCATTTGACACCAGGCAAGGAGGCCGGCGAGGTGCTGATGTAGAGTCAGTCACTGAACTTCAGCCAAGTCGTCTGAAAGCCCGAATCAGAGCTGCTGAACAGGAAAATCTGTTTCGGCAGCATGTCGATAAACCCCAACATGATGTTTTCTATAAGAACATGGGTTTATCGACCAGGCTGACATTCGCCTTTTTAAGGTCAGCCTGACTTAAGTCAGAGACCGAGGGATTCATTATGCCTGCCAGGATGGTGTTATCAACACCTTAATATACCATAGCCGTGTGTGGTATGTTGAGGTTCCTGATGTCAACTGCAGAACCTGCTGTCAAGCGCTGGAATCGCTTAGTCTCTGCGTGCCCCATATATGCAATTTCGGCGTACATCCACCGACAAAACGCGGCGTTACGAATGCAATATTACCATCTAAGGCACTTGTACAGGATTCGATCCTGTATGAATGCCAGACACCAGTGCTGCCTCCAGAATAATGAGTCCGTTGTCGAGAACGAGAAATGTCGCATTTATTGGAACTACTCGTTCCAGGCAGTCAGACTGATCCGAGCCAATAAGCCTAACATAGTCCTCCTCGACCATCAAACCAAGGTGATGTATGTCATCGAATTTTCAGTCCCTATCGAAAAAAAGATCACCTTGAAAGAGAAGGAAAAGCGGACCAAATATCGCGATCTCTGGTACGAGCTCCAACTGCTATACCCAGGCTACTCAGTCAAGATGGTCGTCCGAATAATCGTTGTACTCGGAGGGATACTTTATCCTTCCGAGTGCAACAATTATGCTTTATACGCTGCTCTTGGAAATGAAGATCATACCGGCCTGCCAAAAATTATCCGAGTGGCTGGCAGGCAAATGTAGAAGGCAGTCATTTTGGGTTCTGTACGTCTGCTTAGGACACATATTCTGGTATTTACAGCCACTAACCCTGCGGGATGTGAGGAGTGGCTGTAGGTAATTTGCTGGCGCTCTACCCATTAGGTTTGGAGGCCACAGGACTGCTCAGCGTCAGACAACTAAATATGAGAAAAAGAAGTCTTTATTTTCCAATATTTTATAATACAAATCATATACAGTGTATATACACATACAATAAAAAAAACAAATTGGAAAAACGCTGAAGATCAGATGACTGCCACAAAGACAGTCCCTGTTGTTAATCTTAACACAGAAACTATAATAATAAAAATTAATGCCAAAAAAGTTTAAGTCAATTTTTTACATTCTCCGAAAATACAAGTATTATGTTTTACTTTAGAAACTTGTATAGAAAAAAGAATTTGAATACATTCACATTTAATTTTAATTGAGGTTTATTGGCAATAAATAAATAAATAATACTAAGTTACCCATGTGTAACATTTTGTGCATTTAAAATAAATTTTTTGGTATAACTATTTTTATAGATAACTGTTGGCTTATCTTTTTATTATTGAAGTTGGTATCAAGTTATAAATTGTTGTTACCTGGTATGAGAAAGAAAGTTTAAGCAACTGTGTACTTATGTACATAATTAAATGTACGTTTTAAAGTGTACCCTTACACCATCCTTTCACCGTACAGAGTTGTTATTATTAATAAATTTCCAAAATACCTAAATAAGAAAATTTCACACCGAACTAATGAAATAAACAAGCAGCATGCAACCGTCGTCGTTCAGGCATATTAAGCATCCCATCTCACACAATTTATGAGAAATATTTTGTTTGCGCCTTAGTCCAAAATTAATCAAAGGCAGGAATTTTAGACAACGTGAATTCTACAGGCCTCCTCCGCATCTACACATTAACATATACAGTCAGCAAAATTAAATCTAGACGATATCAAAGATTCACATAAAATGGTTCCTACTTTTTTTACTAAGAACATGTCTATTATTGTATATCATTTTTAGGTTCATATAAGCCATGTAGGAAGGTAACTTATAAAACAGATTGCAAAACAAACACTTCTCTTTTCTGACAAGAACGCTCGATTTTTTATCGTTTGCAGTGTTGGCAGTCATTCAATCACAGTCACCATGACAGGTCAGTGACCGGCCATTTACCGGTCAGGTCATGATTAAGTTGACTGATCAAATAGCAACGTGTACGAGGTGGTCACAGACACTGGCAACTTGACTGGTCACCTTGTCCAAGTTGTCCAAAATTTTAAATGTCCCACCATTTCTCTTGCAATTTTAATCATGACCTTTGACAATTGATTATAAATGTCGATCACCTGTTTTTGGTGAATGAATTGAATGAAATCCGCAGTATTAAAGAGACCAGTAGGCTTTTTAATTTTCCTTTTGTTAAAAAATGTCAAAAGTTGGCAAGGAAACCCTCATTTGGAAATTCTTAAAAAAAAACATTAGTGGTAAAAAACATGCACGATGCCGAGTTCCGTGGAATGAAGTATCAGAGACATGCTACCGACTGGTGAAATTTAGGTTATGTCAAACCTTAATATTGGAGAATGTCTATCAAGACTGAATGAATTATTGCAAAAGAATTTGCAATTGAAATTTGCGAGAAAAAGCTGAAAAAAATTGTGTGCCTCACCAGAATATATTTTAAACAAGTTGTAAAATATTTGCAAAACATTTTTTTAGAATAAACAATAAAAAATTAATATTTTTTTATGAAATTTGAAATCTGTTGATATATTTCCTCCTGATTCTGATAATAAAAATATCGCAAATATTTTACAAATTATTTAAAAAATAACCTTTTAACGCAAACAATTTTTTGTAACTTTTTTTTTGCAAATTTCAATCGCAATTTTTTTTCTGCAAAACTTCTTCATTTAACTTTGACAGTTATGCCTTAAAGTATCGTTTGGGTCACATGCTCCAATACTAAGATATGACAATCTAAATTTCACCAGCCGCTACTACATGCTACCCTCCTTACAAAACACATAAAAAAATTGCCAAAAATGTCCCAAAAATATGAAGCAATTATTCATTCAAAAGTGTTACGTTGAATAAATTCGTAACAAAACCAACGCGCAACGAGAACATCTGTGATAAAGAAATATTTAGGTGAGCTCAATTTAGACGGATATAAAAAATGAAATACGAAAAAAAACCTAATTTGCATAATATCCTTCAACATAAGCCCCATTTTTACAAGTATTACACCATTTTGATAAAAAAAATTATGACATCCAATGGCCGTGGTTTTTATCATTTTTAAAAATGACCGATTTCGTGACCCATCTAACCCGTCATGATGATCTGGTCAGTCACGGAAACATCATGACCGCTCAACTACTCATCACTAGTTTTTGTTCCTTTTTTTTCGTTATTTCACTTTGATATCCAGATATTTTAATATAACTGTGATTGGGTTAATGTCATTAATTGATACTGAAAAGTTTGATAATGAAAAGTTTTTTTTACAATCAAATTTTTGTAATTTTTATTTTTATGAAATTAGCCTGTGAGGTTTTTCAAAATTGTCCCATGCAAAATTTGCATCAGAATTTTTTGTTTGAGAAAAAAAAAAGAAAACTTGTTTGTTACCAGTAGTCGTAACGGGATATTCCTCACCGCTAAGAAGTTATATATTATGTAAGTTATATTGCAATGCTGAGAACAAGTTTTTATTTTTGCTATATCTAGCTGTCTACCAGAAAATAATCTACACATATTTAAACATAAAATTAAAATAATTGAAATTAAAAACAATTAAAAGTAATAAAAACAAGGTTTCAATAAAGTTTCCAATGTTCTCATTACCACTTTCATTTTCTATTTCATTTAAATCATTTTTGTCCACACATCTCTTCACCTCCATCTCACATACGAAGCATAGCGCATTTAAGAAATTCAGCACGACCGACGTTTTCAAAATGGAAACATCTTGCTTTTACACAAGTATATCTTATTAACAGCCTTTGGTGCACATGAAACTAAGTACATATGAAGGATATATTGGCGGATGTAAATTTGGATGATAATCGTCAACACAATGCCATTCCATAATCTACTAATATGATTGCCAGACAAAGTTGTGGGAGATGCTCTTGAAGGTGGTATTTTTTCCATTCAAGTTTTTTTTATTTTTAAAAATCCACTATCGAGGTTCACCAACGTCTGAATTTTTGTGTGGTAAATTTGTAACTGGTCTGTGAATAAACAGAAGGATGATAAAACTAACCAAAATTAAAACTTCCTTGAACCAAAAGAAGACTTTGGCATTATTATGTTTTTATACACACTGGTTGTGACAACAGGATCACGCAAAAAAATCTTTAATACTGTAGTAGAAAACGCCCTTGAAGTACCTGGCAATCTTGAGTGCTTAAATGATATTTCAAAATATGATGGATTGTTTAGAGATATATTTATATGTAAAGTTTACTATCTAGGCACAAAATTATCAGAGATTGGAAAACCTCGATGGTAAGTGTTTACAGAAATAGAAACACAACCACCACCATCAAAAAGGACATCACCCAAATCTTTTATTGGCAAACATATTAATACGTCATTGAATCGCATCACCCCAGCCAAATGGACTTCCTCCAGACTCCTCAGACTTGGGTGGGAGCTGAAAGAAAACCAATACATCCCTACTATGTGCTTAGTCCAATGTGCGCCATAAATCAATTCTTCAACTAATACGATACTCTCGTGTAAACAGATGTACCCGTCTTAAATGTGCTCAATCTTTTAAATGCACTGAACTTTGTAAGTGTGACGGAGATGAGGACATGTGTAGCAATACTAACTTAAATGAAATAAAGAATGAAAGTGGTAATAAGAACATTGAAAGTCTTTAACCCTGCGATACTCGCGCGGCGTTTTGTTACGTAAAGGGTCGTGCGGGATACGCTTGTATCCCTATAAAATTTAAAGTAAAATTGTAGGACATTATTAGGCAAAGTAATAATACCATAATAATATACTGATAAACATAATATAATGAAAACCTAGTAACCACAAAAATAAAAAGATAATAGGAACTAAGTAAAGAAACTTTTAAACTTTTATGAACAAAAAAATCAGTCCTCTTTAGCACAATTTGCACAACTTAGCGGTAAAATTGTTTGGTGCTCTTGACATATCGACTTGTAACACACAGCACAGAAGTTTCTAGTACGCTTATCCATCTTCCGTGGACATAAATAGCATCGCCCACTTTTTGTTTTTTTTTTGCTTTGGTTCATCGGTATCGTTGGCTGTGGAAGTTGAGGCTTCTTCAATGCCAAGAATAAGTCGGCACTTTTGCTTGAGCTGTCTAGGAATTGATTGCAAATAATATCTTCTATTTACATATGGTTTAAGCAAATTTAGAGCTAGAGTGCGTAAAAATTCACGACGAACTATTGGATTGTTGCGATTGTTTAGCTGATATAGTACTGGTGCATTTATACCACCTATATTCATCATGTTGAAAAAAACAGTAAGCGACCATCTTTTGCTGTTTCTTGCAACGCTATAACTTGCACACATCTGATCTACAACGTCAACTCCATATTTGGTATTATTATAATCCACTATCATCATTGGCTTTTCCGATTCAGGATCAATTTTGTCATCTACGTGGGTTGTGGACAAAATTAAAACATTCTTTTTCTTTTTAGGAACGTATGAAAGTAAGTGCAGTCCTTATGAAATGCAAATTGACAACTTTTTTCTGGTCTGTTTGCCACGTTTACTAATTCGGTTGGTATTTCTCTCTTATTCTTTCTTAGAGTTCCCAACATGGTGAGTTTCAGATCATATTTCACATCAATTGCGAGTTGAAAACTAGAAAACCAATTATCCATTGTTATATTGCGATACGTACCCCTGGGAAATTCTACAAGACGTTTTACGACATCGCCTGGACTACTCGATGTGCGAAATGGACCCTCTGGCTGTGTTCCAACATAAATCTCAAGATTAAGAGTGTACATGTTACTTTGATACCATATTTGGCGGGTTTTGAAGGTATGTATTGCCTAAAAGGGCATCGACCTCTAAAAGCGAGAAGCTGTTCGTCAATAGTTAATTCAGGTCCAGGAACTACTGATTTCTTACAGTTTTCTACAAACATTTCGACAACATCTCTTATAGCCGATAGTTTGTCGGTTTGTCTTCTTTCATCGCGAGTAGTTTTATCGTCAAACCTCAGACAACGTAATAGAAATCGAAATCGGTTATAAGACATTGTGCAGTAAATTACAACCATACCAGTACCATCTGTTCTCCAGAAATCCGTTACATTCTACCTACCTGACTTACAAACTCCTAGTAGGTATAACATTCCTAACAATGCTCTAATTTCACAGGTATCAGTCGGTTTTGCATCTCTATCGCGTTCATACATTTCTTTTATGTCATCTATATAAATATTTGTTGACTGAGTCACGGCTTGAATAATTTTCTCAGTAAAAAATATTTCAAAACATTCTAAAATGGTCTTTACATTTGCAGCGTCATTTACTGGTCCCGGTTTTTTGTCAAATATATTGTGTACCTTCGTTCTGGCCTTTGGTGGACATACTTTTTCCATTGTGTTACCTTATATTTCCCTAAATAATACGGGACTCCATCATCATTATCTGGAATATGTTCATCGATTTCTACATCTTCATTACCATCTTCTTCAGAATCCGAGTTATGATTACTTTCTTCACAGTACTCACTTTCATCTTCATCCGGATCAATTTCTCCTAATATTTCTTCTTCGTCTTCAATTTCCTTAAGCCATTCCATCCATTTTTTTAGGATCCTGGCTCGCCATGCTCAAGCAACTAAAATACACTGAATGATAGAAAATTAAATACAAAAAATCAATAAATAACTTACCAAAATAAAACCAACAAAAGCTTAACTTTGGCGGTCGCGCGGGATACACTCGTATCCCAGTAACGAAAATCACAAAAATAACAACGAAAAAACAAAAACACACCAACCGCACGCTGGCTGTCACCTGTAAGAGTGTACTACTGAGTAGGATTACCTAAAAGTCCACGCGAATCGGAGCCCCCACTACCGTGCATGCGCATCTTCAGTACTGATGGGATACGCGTGTATCCCGCGCGAGCACCGCAGGGTTAAAAAGCCTCATTGAAACACCGTACTAATTTAAATACATGTAAATGTATATGCCCGTTGACTATTATGGAGATTATTTATACTTATAAGCCCTCTCTTTGCCAGTACAACTCATGTGTCAATACATGATTTACTGTATTTAATTAATCTATAACTCTAGCATCAGTAAAATTCATCTGTCAACACAGGATTTACGTATTAATCGTTTTATGCCTCTACGACAGTGGTAACTGTTATCCAGTAATACTTACTGACGATTGATATATTTATGCATTCGTGATCCTTTTTCGATAATGTACACAAATGTGATGAAGTAATGAAATTTCCTTAAAAAATAAAGGCGACTGTAAAAACATGATTCCACAATGAATGTTGTTGGAATATGGGATAGCTTTGCACTTTTTTATTTAAATCGCATCAAAATTATAATTAAATTAAATTAAACAACACAGATTATACAATCCCATGTACAGGATAGCAGTTTTCTACACAGGACAATGTACCGATATTCGAATATAATAGGATCAACACTGCATCTTCGATAAAAACAAATTGCAAAAATGTTAATATATTAAAAGTAAAGCGGCATTTTTATTTCGGATTAAATTTTCGGAAGAAGCATTAAATTTTATGTAAAAAAGGTACTCAACTATGTGGCCTAAAATGGATAGCCTTTAAAATCGTTGATTTCCTTAAATATGCAGCAGGATTCTACACCTGGAAGCTTTTTAGAAAAGAACTACTAAATATGAAGCCATAAAATGTAGAATTATTTATAAAAGTTCTCAAGGTCATGTGCGGCTGATATACTACCTTTATTTTTAAAGGAAATGTATATGAAAAATTAAACATACAAGAGTATGGATAAGCTAGAACAAAACTTGTTAGTAGGTACTTACAGACATAATAGGATTCTGGGCTTGTCTTCAGACCTCCTACGTATGGGCTTGTATATGCGCGTGGTGAACGTTTATCATAGACAAAGTTTAGGACCCCCGTGGTTTGTCAGTTCCATGGTATTTAAAAACTCGAAACCCTCTCGGTTATGATTGACATTTCTGTGCATGCATACTATTAGCAGAGATTAGGATCCCGTGGCTCGTTGCCTCCACAGTATTTAAAGGTTCTTTCGCATAAACTATGCTTTTCAAATGTCGCCAATGTAAAGTCCAGAGGGGTAAAGTTTGACGATCTGGAGGGCACACTATGACACCTCTCCTGCCGATGCATTTACATGGGAAAGCATTTCTTAAAAATTACACATTACGCATTAACACCAAGATGTCAAAGAGCTCCATCTTGCTGAAACCAAATGCTGTGGAGATCTGTGCCAAATAAATATTGTGTGCAAGGGAAAAATTGGTTTTACAACATATTAAATATTCCTCGCGGTGAGGGATAAATTAGACCTATTAACTGATGACCACAAAACCCTACCGAAACATTTAATTTCTGAGAACGCAGCGTATAACTTTCTCTCATGCAATAGGGATTTTCATCACACCAATACCTACCGGTATGATGATTAATGTATTCATTTAGCATGAATCAAAGAAAACTATGAAATTAAAGAAGTTGTGATTTTCATCACACAGCGTCATCGTTTCTACGCAAAGTTGCGCCCTTTTTTCAAAGTCATCCTCCATCAGCTCTTATACTAATAGAATTTTATACGGACGATATTTTCTGAGAATTCTGTGAACCGATGTTTGTCGTACTATCTTTGGTATACAATTTTGGGGATTTTCAATTAACGATTCCAGAACCTGTATCATCATTAGTTGGGGTCTTAAGTATTCTTGACCACTGTTCCATCTTTTACCATTTCAATTTCTTGGAAAACGTTTCCTCAAAACGTGATTTTGTCTTTGACCTGTAGACTTTTAAATAGGAGTACGATCAGGAAATGTATTTATAAATAGATTAGCAACATCAGTGTATTAGATCGCTAATACAGTTTCTGTATCCTCGCAATATAAGCATGGTTATTCATTCCTTTCATTTAATTCTGTGGTATAGCACCTTTAACATCTTAACTTTTTTGCAGTATGAAATTGTTTTCAAATCTATAATCTATAGGGTGTCTCACATAATGGTGGCAACCTAATAATAGTTTTTTTTGAACACCCTGTATATTTTTATATCTTTGTATTTGACTCTTAATTCTCTATTCAGTCATATATTATTTTTGGACTTACACTGAGGTATTACAATGTTATTCAATCTTTTCCGAATAAAACTGCATTGGCAGGGATCAAAAACTGCAAAAAACATATTTTCATATAAAGAGTGTCCGATTTTCGTTGCCCACTATTGGTATCTCGCTTATCTTTAGAGATACAAGGTAGCTTAAATGAAAACAAAGTTGCATAATTTTATATTCAATAATATGATTCAAGAAAATTTAGTCTACTATTGATAGTTTTGTAAATATTTAAAAAAAATGTGAAAACATGTATTTTCGTTTTTCCCACAATCCTTTATTTACAATAATTTATCAATTCTGTAAAAACACTCTTGGGGCAATTTTTAAGACGAATCCGATGCCGTTAATTGATATTTAAAAAACGGTTCGGTTTCCATGGATCATCATCAGGTTAATTTTTTCTTATGGACGCCATATTGAATTTTTATGTTATGTGATTAAGCCTTTTATCCTGAATACAAGTATGTATGTATTGATGATTATGATATCGATTTCGACTCAATTTTGCTTATAAATTAAAATTATTATTAATTAGTAAAATTTATTGCTACTTTTTGTTAATTTTAAAGCAAGCAGTTATTTTTTTAAGGATTTTGTTATGTCCAAAATAATTAGATGATATACAATGTCCTTATTATGTGTAAATAAGAAATACTTAACAATTTCCTACAGAAAAAATTATACCGTTTGTTTTCATAAATTAAACATTATAATTTTATTTTACCTACATAATTAATAAAAATAGACATAATTACAATAAATGTTCAAAAACGCATCCATTAACCTCTAAACACAACCTTGCATGTTTCCAGATACTTCTCACTGCCTTCTGTACATCTCTTTTGGGAATATGAGCTGCAGCATGAATAATTTCATTTTCAAGTTTTCTATTGTTGGTGGAATTCGGTACACTTGATTCTTCATATGGCCTCAAAGAAAATAGTCCAAAGGAGACAGATCTGGTGATCTGGCTGGTCATAAGACAGTTTTTTTATTTGCTATAAATTTATTAGGAAACAAATACTGTAATGTAGCTGACGGTTCTAGCATTGTGTGGTGGCGTACCGTCCTGTTACCACCATACTTGTCGGAGTTGCTGTGTGGAATATCGCTCAGAAAGTGCATCAATATAGTTCTTAAAAATAGTTCATACCTTTCAGAAGTTAGATTGCATTCATAAAAATGTAGCCCTAATAATCTGTCCCCTAAAATGCCCATCCACACAATTAGACTGAAACGCACTTGTAGCCTTACTTGCCCAAAGTACCTAGGATTTTGTCCAGACCAATGGTGCTCATTATTTCTATTAAACAACCCACAATTTTTGAATTTAGACTCATCTGTCCACAAAATGTTATTTAAAAAAATATTGTCTGTTTCAAAGAGCCAATTACAAAAATTCATTTGTCTCTCTTCATCTCCAGGATGTAGAGTATGAACCACTTTTATTTGAGATGGTTTATCCTTATTTTTTGTAATACTCTTCATACTTTCTGATGGGATATATTAATGTTAGTTAACAGCGACTTCTTGTGTGGAAACAGATGGATTTTCAGTTACCTAAATAAAATAATGGTATGGGTGACAAATTTTGGTATCAATTCCATAGTTTTTGAAATTCCTATACACTCTTAAAAACATCATTCTATCAGGTTGTTGTCTTTCTGGAAATAATTCCAAGTAACTCTCAGTGGCCAATAAGCTATTTTTACTACACTGTAAATAAATTTCAACCATATTAAATTTTTCTCCACTACTGAACTTCATTATGGGTGAAAAAGCAAATTTTATGCGCACAAAAAATAGATAATAATTGCAAACTGTGCTAATGTCAAATTTGCGAAGTATACGAATTCTGTTTTCTGGTTGCTTATGGCACACTAGATTGATACGTATACGAAACGTTTATTTGCGCCTGATAAATACGATAACCTAATGTAATTATTTTGGACATAATAGAATTCTTAAAGACAAATAAATGCCTGCTTTCTGGCACAACTTGATCATATTCTTTGTAGTAAATTAAGAAAAGGTAGAAATCAAGTTAGTAAGTAATAATAATTTTAATTTATAAACCAAACTGAGTCGAAATCGATATCAAAATCATAAGTATTACATATCACTGTATTCAGGATAAAATGCTTAATCACATGACATAAACATTCGACATGGCGTCCATAGAAAAAAATGAACCTGATGATGATCCAAATATCAATTAATGGCATCGGATTCATCTTAGGAAGTTGTTCTAAGAGTGTTTTTACAGAATTGAAAAATTATTGTAAATAAAGAAGTTATGGGAAAAAACGAAAACATGTTTCCACATTTTTTAAATATTTACAAAACTATCAATAGTAGACTAAATTTTCTTGAATCATATTATTGAATATAAAAATACGCAACTTTGCCTCAATTTAACCTACTTCGTATCTCTAAAGATAAGTGAGATACCAATTGTGGGCAACGAAAATCGGGCATCCTGTATTTGACGATCGTTTCACTTTGAGTGTTAGTTAACACCATATACTTACTTCCAGGCCTCTCAAGAGTTAAACGCAATTCTACAGAGTATTCTCCATGTTGATCTAAGTTTTTATATTTTTGAAATGTCATAACAAAATTTTTTTCAAATTGAACACCTAACATATTTTTATTTAAAATGTTTCAGCAATCAGTTACCTACTTGCCGATACCTTTTAGGGTATTTTTTGAATAAACTGAAATACTCTAAAAATCGTCGAAAAAGATAGTCACTTTGTGGTATCAGCACGTTTGCAAAATCCTAAATCTGATATTATTCCACGTATTTTCAAATATTTTTTGGCTTTTCAAACTTAAAAATGAAGTAAAATGATGCATTGTGCATATTTAAGATATAGTAATTAATTATTAAATTGTCAATTAAAAAAAAATAATGAATTTTAGGAAAAACGTCAAATGTAAACAAATTAAAGAATACATATATAAATATCTGATGTGGCCACCACATAACTTTCTTATAGCAGTATATATCATCCTGATCTAAAAAAATTATTATATTTAATTCCTCACTTACCTCAATTAAATTTTAATAGCCTATCTTGAAATGTTTCAGTAAAATTTTTAAATAATTAATTATCAGCGTCGTTCGATACTATCAATAATAATTCATGTCATATATTTTAATAATTTCTTCTTGTTAACATAGACATTTTTGTAACTAAATTAGACCTTTCAAATGTCAAACTGTTAAATTTATCCTAACCCCATTTTATGAGGCCAAATATGTAAAATATTTCAGTTTAAATCACCTTTATTTAAATACTTGGAAAATATATTTTACGGTACTACAGACATGCTGACAGATTTTTTTCCATAAAATTATGTTAAATCATTTTAATTCGTCGAGATTCATCCAAAAATGCAATAAAAAAATATTAATTTTTTTCCCCAAAGTTGTACCTTTTTTCCTCTTATTCATATGTCGCTTCTAGTGGTACCACATTCATCAAATTTAATGTGTCACCTAAAATGTTGAAAATCTGCCAAATTTGGGGAAGTCTACCATTAGTATTTTTTTGAGTTATCGCGGATGCACACATACACACACACATCCATACACACACATCCACACACACACATCCACACACACGCACCGACAGACATCATTTAGAAAATGGTCAGAATGGATTCAGGAGGGTTTAAAACGTATATATCAATCAAGACCTCGAGGTCGAAAAAAATCACTAATATTAGGTATAAGAAAGTAAAAATTATATTTCTGAAGCTGTAGAGGATCCTATTCTAAAACACTGTTGCCATCCCCACTTATTGTGGAATAATTATTTTACTCGAAAAAAGTGTGAAAAAATTTGTACCTTGTAGTACAGGGTCACCACGCGAAAATGTCCTTTTTTGAAATAACTTGGTTATTTTTGAAGTTATCAAAACGGTGTAAAAATCTTCATTAACTAATTTATTTCGCAGAATCCCAGTTTTGAAACAAAAGACTACGGCGGCGCATCGGGTTTAACAAATACGACATTTCACTTGTCTTTTTTTTTTTAAATTGAGTACCCTGTATGGTTTAAAGGATTTCGATTTTCCTCATTTTTCTGATTTCAAAAATACTAACATGTATCAGGTTATCTCAAGAAGTTTTTGAGATATTTTGATTTTGGTATTAAAATATCGTTATTGATTTTTTTTAAAAGTAGTTGCCTTTGAGAAGAAGAAGAATAAACCATGACAAAACGATTTTTGAGGAATATTGCTTTGACGAATAAATCGCATGTTTATTTCAGAAATGCAGCTATTTTGTTTTCAAAGGTTTAACATTAACGATATTTTAATACCAAAAATCCAAATGTCTCAAAAAACTTTTTGAGATAACATGACATGTATGGTATTTTAGTAATCAGTAAAATAAAGAGAATCGAATTATTTTAAGATATACGGTGTTCTATTTAAAAACAAAATAAGATGTTTTATTTCTTAAATGCGATGCGCCATTTTCTTTTATTCAAAATCTCGATGTTAATGAAGGTTTTTACGCATTTTCGATAACTTCAAAAATAACCAAGTTATTCCAAGAGAAAATCGACAAAATGTGATTTTGAGCCTATTATAGTAATTTCCATAGTTTAATGAAATTTGGTAATATTTTTCAGTACAAGCATGCCTATTGAATTTGAATTTAAATGTATACATAGAGAATGTTCAAAATGGCCTTCTATTTCGATACGTCTTCGAACTCTTCGATCATCAATCCTCTCAAGAATTCCAGGAGTATATCAAACTTGTTCGCAGCTATTTATAATTCTATTTTTTCTCCCTTCCATGTGAAACATAACTGGAAGATGCTTGGTTGTACAATTATTTTAATTTTAAATTAAGAAATATAGCAGATACAACTAATGATAATTTCCATAATAATTATTCCAAAAATTTCACACATTGTATAATAAAATTGTACACTAATAATTAAGTATCGTACATTTATGAATATCAAAATACCCTTTGGCGAATTACTTTATACATAAATGACAGCCTAGTATTGTTTCGATATTAATTCACATTCCTTACTCCCAAATAACGTGAAACTGAAATAATGACCGCGGCGCATCCGCCAGTATGTAACAAATAAACACTAAAAACGGATAAGGAAAACTGGGTTAGTTTCCCAGTTCATATCTATCTCAATTTTAATAGTAAAAAAAGTTTTGATAAATAAATTCAAGCAGTACAACGTAGATTGTTATCTACACCAATGTATTACAATAAATTATTCCTAGAGAACGGCAACGACACTATTATAGTAATGAAAATAAAAGCACTAAGACGTTACCTAAACGAAAGAAATTCAATGCGAATATGATACACTGTTATGAAACAATATATTGCGATAATAAACGTTTTTCATTTTCATAAAAATTTACATGGATATATGCCACTGAAATCACAGATAGTAAAACTCTGCTATTAAAGCTCGTTCCGCCCCTTTCGTCTCACAGACCAATCATCTAGTGGGCTTTATCGATCGCTACGTCACTTCCTCACCCACTCCGGCCGCCATTTTACCCCCACTTCTACGTAAGCTCAGTTACCCCACCATAGAATGTGCTGCACAATGTAGATGTTTATACAGATTGAAGCTTTTTTTGTCCTCGGGAACAGGTGAATATCGACGCTGTTATAAATTGCCTGTGTTTGTAGTCCTTTTTTTTATAAATACATTCGATAAAATCTGCCAGATTTATTTTACTTATTTCATGTCATACCAAAGATCTAAGACATAGACTAAGTTAGAACTGTTATGTTTTCATATTTCGTTAATATATTCATAGTTATTCAAATTAAACAGATAACTTTTCATATTATTCTGTTTTACAATAGCTTTAGATTTTTCTTTTTGGATGTAAACTGATTTATAAACTTTAAAGATATTATAGAAAAGTTTTTAGACCGGCTTATTAGTTGAAAAAAGTTTTTTGAGTAAGGATTTTTATTTTAAGAAAAACTACTTCATTAATTTGCTGATGTTTTGGTATCTTTTGTTACCATCCTCAGGCGACTATAAGATTTAAAATTATGATGTAGGTACAGAAATATAAAAAAATGTAAAGCAACTTATATACCGGGAGGCGATTTAGTGTGAGATCGGCCAGTGACTTCATTAATATTAAAGTTAGAAATCTAAAAATCTTATATAATTAGTAATTCTTGTTGCTGAACAATTTAAAAATATTTTCAACTATACAGGGTGCTCCATTTTACAGTGCATACATCAACTTCTTTATTTCGAATGAAATGGTATATTTTTTATTATGAATTCAGATTCCTCATAAAATTTACTTTTTGGTGGTATCGAGACCTACTTTCTATTAGTAATTTGAGAGATATTTAACTTTTTCCGAAAATTATGACAGGTATACCAATTTTGAAAATTAGGATCTCATTAACGTAACTTATTTTTTGAAATTATCACTTTAGTTTAAGATTGCCGCTATTGTTTCGAAATAATTATTAAATTTTTATATTTCTTTACAGGTCGTCCGACTTTCAGTGTCAATTTTATCAAATTTCAATCGCAATTTTTTCATTTTTTAATGGCACACCATGTATATGTTTATTTTTTATGAAGCATAATTTAATTCTCTTTTCGACTAATACAGGTATTCATATACCTAAATGAAACAGTTTCCAAGATATTTACAAATTTTTAAAACATACCAGTTTAATCATTTTTTAATAGGCGATGAAAACTCATAGTCAAGTTATTCAAAGATCATTTACTAATAATTTAATTATTGTAACATTTTAAAAATAATATAGGTAAGAACATTTAACTGAAGACTATATCAAGTGTTTAAATAGGTTTCCATTGCTTTCAATGCATTTCCCAGCTCTGTTGCTCGCTGGCCCGCGCCGTACATAAAGGCAAAGTCGTGCCGAGGCCGCGGGGGCCCCAGAAGACCTCAAAAGTAAAAAAAAAAGATAACATAACTAGCAAACAAAATGTATAATGATAGAAAAAAAAAAAAAAAAAAGGAATTGCAATCTATTATATGTATTTTATTGTTACTTTTTACCTGTACCTTTACCCACATATCAGCGTTACGAAAATTGAGGGCGAAATATATTAAAATGTACAAGGGCGCCAAAAGAGTCTAATGCACACGGGCACCAAAAAGCTAGGCGCGGACCTGCCTGCTCGTAATTATACTTTGCACATTTAAAAGCATTCCTGGTGTAATATTAACAAAATCGTCCCTAATCCTATTTTTTATATCATTGGATATAGTTGGGGGACGTTCATAAACTTTATGTTTGGTAAAACACAAAAAATCACATATATGTATATTTGAAAATATAAAATTTAAATGTGTCCTAACGTTTACCGTATAATGGGGTGATGCATCGACATGGTGACACCACGAAAGTGCAAACAAGTTTAGTAAAAATTTTATTATTATTAAGGTGGGTCAAAACAAAAATATGGACCTATAACTTCGACACTAAAATCACACTGTTAATAGACCACTGACATTGGAAACTAACAAGTCGTAATAAATATTTTTTGTTTTGTAAATATGAAAGCTTTTTCTATTTTCGATTCAATTCAATTCAATTCAGTTCAATTCAATTCAATTCAGTTCAGTTCAATTCAATTCAATTCAATTCAATCCAATCTAATCCAATCCAATGCAATCCAATCCAATCCAATCCAATCCAATCCAATCCAATCCAATCCAATCCAATCCAATCCAATCCAATCCAATCCAATCCAATCCAATCCAATCCAATCCAATCCAATCTATTCTATTCTATTCTATTCTATTGAGTTCAGTTCAATTCATTTCAATTCCTTTCAATTAGTTATGTCAAATTGATATAATACAATACATTTATTTTGATATTTCATTATATTATATTCTATTTATATTTACATTTACGTACCATTTGCATGTTACAAAAATAGCTTACCTAAA